>PVKU01013561.1:0-28134 GCA_004027475.1 Anoura caudifer | reverse complement strand
CGGGGGGGGGATACTGGATGGATGGGGGGCAGGTGGGGAGGGAAATAAGGGGAGAAATTGGGAAAACTGTAATAGTATTATCAATAAAAATACTTAAAAATGAAAAGAAAAGAAAATATCACTAATCATGGAGAAGACCACATTGGATTTTGTCTAGGTAGCCTCCAATATTTACCATTGTTTTTTCTTTGTGGTGATGGCAGATGTTGACCCCATCTCACCTTAGGTAGCCTGCTTGGAGACTGCCAGGGATCTGTTATCCGTGGCTGTTTCCTTTTGTTGTTAATTTAGTCAATCAGCATTCAGCAGTGAGGCTTAAGCCCCACAGGGCAAGGCAGAATCCATTCTGGGATTGGGGCTATTGTTTCCCCTCAGGCTGCTGCTGCTCATAGGGGAGTGGTCTGCCTGAGCTGGACAGCTGCTGCTGTATGGGGAATCACTCAGCACCAGGATCCCTGCAGCTGCTCTCTCAGTTCTCTCCCCAAAGCTTCTCTCCCCAGTCTCTCCTCAGGTGTCTCTGGCCCACTCTGCCTCCACCTTTGCTGGAGCCCCAGGTAAGTGGCTGCAAATGAAAATTTGTGCATTGGCCCTTTAAACAGGTCTTTGCATCTCCAGCCATCTGCCTCTGGAGGAGGGCAACCCTGCTGCTTTTCACCACTGGTTGTTATCTGTGTATGTTTTGGGCTCTGGTGCTCTAGGGTAGGGATCCCAGCTTAGGGTTTAGATCCCATTCTTTTCAGGGGGATCCAACTGGCCACTTAGTTGTCCCTCTAGCCCTGCCATCTGTGGGCACAGGGCCAGCCCTCTCAATTCTCCACCGTACTCCTTACTGGTCAGGTTGTGCTGAGGCTGATTCTTCTGTCTGTCTGAGGTTATAAGGCTTCTCTGTCACTATTGTTCAGTTGTTTGTTCGGGGTGATTTATCTATAATTTAATTTTAATTCCATATCTGTCCTGGGTATGTTGTCTATTCACTCGTCCACCATCTTGCCTCCCTCTCAAACACACTAATTTTCCAATTATTTAGTTTTTATAAAAGCAGATTTAAATTGTTCAGTGTAAAATTTTAAGAATTGAAATAATCTATGAGAACAAATAGTTCTCTATATTCTCAATCAAATAACAACAGCTGGCATTTACTGAATGCTTGCTTCCATCAGGATCACTAGTAAATAAATAAGTATCTTTCATTCATTGCTTTGTCACCTTTGTAGTCCACTCAAAAGCATAAAGTAGGGGCTTTTTTACATATATTTTTAGAGATGAGGAAACTGAGACTTAGAGGGATTATGAGTCTTGTCCAGTTCATTCAGGTCAGGCAACAAAGTGATAGAGCCAGCACTAAAATATTTTTCTTATTCCAGAGCCTACATCTTTTAATTCTGTGCTAAGCTACCATTAAGAACACAAATGGTAAAAATTATCTACTAATTTAGTTGAAAATTACATACCTCAAAATATCTACTTCTTAGGTTACAGAAATAGAATACCGCTGATGAAAGAAAAGAGGCTAAGATCAGACTAATAAGAGAAAAATCAACATTGTCTGTAAAATAGAAAATCTCAGCATAAAGACAATATAGGAATGACTATTAAAATAATCTAGGTGAAAATTGATGGAAGTCTAAAGCAGAGTTGAAATAATAGAAAAGGAGATAAGGAAAAATATTCAAATATATCTAGGAGACAAAATTGGTGATAATTCAAGGACCCAAATTAATTTTCTTAAAAAATAGAGATTGAGAACTTAATATAAAATGTAACTGGTTTTCAAATATATAGATTCTAATCCTCAGAGAATTTTAGCAAACCTTTGATAATATATATATATCATGATTTTACATATATTTAAAACAAAGATAGTAATTTCATCTAAAAATACTTTGAGGAATCAGTTTGAAAAATTAATGTGCAAATTTTATCAAGAATTTTTTTCTCATATGAAAATTTATAAATGTTTATGAAATTGAAAAAGTTATAGTAAACAACCACAAACACTTTAGCATGCATATCATTAACTAAAAATTCCATATTTGTTTACATTTATTTTTATGTATAATTTACATACATTTGATTCACTAATGTTATTTTTACCATTCTGTAAGTTTTGACAAATGTACAAATGTGTAATACAAATAGCTATCAAACGGTGCTGTTCATCCAAACAGTTCTGTCATGTTTCTTCCCCCTCATTCTTCACCTTATCCTTCAATAAGCAACCATCATTCTGACTTCATCCCTCATGTACACTAATTCTACCTGTTATAGAATTGCCTACAGTGATTGAATCATGTGGTTTGTGCTCTTTTTTATAAGGCTCCTATCACTCAGGATATCTTGGGAAATTTGTAACTCCATATATTTGTGTGTGTGTGTGTGTGTTTTCTGTTCAGTTTTTACTATTTGGGCAAGTATATTTTGAATACTCACAATACATACATAAATATGCCATTTATTAATGTAATATTTTTGAGCACCTGCATACATAAATCAGTGTACTTATTTTTTAAACTTATTCATTGGCTATATATTTGGCAGTTTACAGTTTAGATGGAGAAACATTAGAAAACCACAGAAATATTGATTCAATTTGATAATGTTAATTACAAACTATTATCAGAGCCAAAAATACATAATAAACTGAAAGAATCATAGTTGACTGTCTCTGTTGTAAAAATATAAATAATTAGTTGTTTCATTTCTGAGTACTATATGCAAAATAAAAAACCAATTGTAACATAAAAAAATTACCCATAAAAACATCGCTTACGTATAATAAACCACAATGTGCTTCATCATTATTTTAATAACTTCTTCAGCAATCTTTTAAAATAACACTTCCCCAAAAATTAATTTTATGAATATTGTTAGTTTTAAATAAATGAAATTAATTAAAAAGAAAGCAACTATGAAATGCATCATTTGTATTCTTTAAGTGAATAACTACTTTTTCTTTTACACAATAAATGCCATACTCAAGTAGATTTTAATCAGAGCCAAATAATATTTTCAGAAAAATATTATTTTTTAAATGATGACTAAAGAAATTGTTCAGTTTGTATGATAGTCAATCTGTTATGAAGTGAGCATATCATAGCCTCATCAGGTTGGGCAAGGTCAAGATGATATTTATTCATACACACATAGAAATAAGAGAAAAAGTTCTGTTTTAAAGATATAGCCATTTAATGTGTTTATTGAATTTATTGGGACAACAGTGATTAATAAAACCATACAAGGTTGAAGTGTGCAATTCTGTAACATGTCATCTGCATACTGCATTATATGCTCACCATCCATAGTCAAGTCACTTTCTGCCACTAGGTATCTCCCATTTGCCATCTTCCACCTACCCCACCCCCTTCCACCTGCCAATCACCATACTGTTGTCTGTGTCTGCTTTTTTTTCTCTTAAGCCCTTCACCTTATTCACTCAGCTTCTCAACCCCTTTCTCTCTGACAGCTGTCAGTCTGTTCTCATTATCTATGAGTTTATTTCTATTTTGTTAGTAATTTTTTTCATTACATTCCACAGATGAGTGAAATCATATAGTATTTGTCTTTCTCTGTGTGGTTTATTTCACTTTGCATAATATTCTTCATGCTGTTGCAAAAGTTAAGATTTCCTTTTTATGGCTCGGTAGTATTCCATTGTGTACATGTACCATAGCTTTTTTTATCCACTCATCTACTAATGGGCACTTGAGTTGCTCCCAAAACTTAGCTATTGTAAATAACACAACAATGAGCATAGGGGTCTCTATATTCTTTCAAATTAGTGTTTTGGGTTCCTTTGGATATATTCCCAGGACTGGAATCACTGAGTAATAAGGCAGTTCTATTTTTAATTTTTTAAGAAGGCTCTATACTGTTTTCCAAAATGGCTATAACAATTTGTGCATAAATTTTACCAACAGTGCATAAATTTTCTCCTTTTCTCCACATCCTTGCCAACACTGGTTGTTTGTTTATATATTGACAGCCATTCTGACATGTGTGAGGTGACTCCAAATAAACTCAGCAAGTTTGAGAAAGAAGAACGAAGTTAGGAAAATCATGCTACCTGATATCAAACTGTACTGCAAGGCCGCAGTAATCAAAGCAACGTGGCACTGGCATAAAAACAGACATAGAGATCAATGGAACAGAAAAGAGAGCCCAGAAATAAACCTATGCTTTTATGATCAATAAATATTTGACAAAGGAGGGAAAAACATACAATGAGGTCAAGACAGTCTACTTGATAAATGGTGTTGGAAAAATTGGACAAATACATGCAAAAAAAGATGAAACTAGACCACCTCCTTACACCACACACAAGAATACACTCAAAATGGATTGGAGACTTAAATATAATTTGTGAAACCATAAAAATCCTAGAAGAAAACATAGACAGTAAAATTTCAGACATTTCTGGTAGTGGTATTTTTTCTGATATATCTCCTTTGGCAAGGAAAATAAAAGAAAAAATAAACAAATGGGACTACATCAAACTAAAAAACTTTTGCACAGCAAAGGACACCATCAGCAAAATGAAAAGACAGCCCACTAAATGGGCAAATATATTCACCAATGATACATCTGATAAGAGTTTAATTTACAATATTGATAAAGAACTTATGTAATACAACACCAAAAAAATAATAATCCAATTTAAAAAATGGGCAAGTGACCTGAATAGACACTTCTCCAAAAAGGACATATGGAGGGCCAATAGATGAATGAAAAGATTCTCAGTGTTATTAATAATCAGAGAAATGCAAATCAAATCCATTTTATATTTTTACAAATAACTTATAATTGAGATTTTTTAATGTTTTTGTATCAAATGGTAAAGGCAAAAATGTTTTGATGTGTGATTTAAATATATTAAAATGTGTACAGGACTACAAATTACAAAGCTGATGAAACTGTCAAGTTAAAAGCATAATGTAATAGATTAGCTAAAAAAAACAAAGGATCCTAATATAATTTTAAATCTCTGTGCCTAGTTTAGATCAATGAAATCTCTATGGCCATCTACAGTCTGTAAAATACCATTCATACATTTATTCTTTTATTAACAAATAAGTAGTTAGCATTTCTTGTGAGACATCACATTAAACTCTTGAAATGTATTGGTATACAGAGAGAGCTTGAGTTTATCAATGAGTAACTGATAAAATAATATGAGACTAATATATGAGTAAATTATACAGCATGTTGAAAGGTAATCAGAAATATCAGCAAGGCTGTTGGGGGACCATATGCAATTTTAAAAGGGTTGTTAGGGTCATCCTCATTAAGACAATGACAGTGGAAGAGTAAGAACAACTTGAGAGAGAAAAACCAAGATGATGTCAGGGAGATATTCTAAGCAAAAGGAAGGACTGTGACAAAGACTCCCAGGCAAGGAGGCCAGTGTGGCTGGAGCAGCATGAGTAAAGAAAAATGAGAAATAGAGATGGGAAGTGAGCCAGAACATATACTGTATTGTAAGTCATGTTAAAGACTTTGGTTTTGCCCAATTCCTTCCTCCCATTTTTTCTTAAACCCAGTAAGGGCTTTATTCTCACTGGTCCACAAAAAAAAAAAAAAAAAAAAAAAGTCAAAATCTTCAATGACCTCCATTATGCAAAGTCTAACAGCCAGTTCTTAATATTCACTATACTTGACATATAAGAACTATTTTACACAGTTGCTCAATGTCTCTCCTTGAAATGCTTTCTTTGTTTGGCTTCTGGAACAACCTCCCCTGCCTTTTTATATCTCCCTGAACAACCCTGTCAATTTCTCTAATTCTCAATCTCAACCCTCTTCTCAGGCTTTCTCCTCTTTTCTTTTCTATTTATATTCATTCATTTAGTGATATTATCAAATCTTCTGATTTAAATATTATATTTATGACAGGCATTTTCTAATTTATATTTCTACCCATATCTCTCTCACTCCCAAATTCCAAATTCAAAAGTCTATTTCACATCTCTATTTGGATGTCTGATCTCAACATCTCAAGCATCATATGCAAACTAAATACATTATCTTCCCCTCAAACTCTGTACTTCTGGTTATTCAAATATCATAGACTTGTTTTGAACTTATTTCTCTTGTACTACATAGATAATTAATCAGGAAATATTTTAATGACTTAATCTATTTATTTTCAGAGAGAGGGGAAGAGAGGGAGATAATCATCAATGTATGAGAGGTACAATGATCATTACCTCTTGCACACCTGCAACTGGGGACCTGGCCTGCAACCCAGGGATGTCACCTGACTGGGAATTGAACTAGCAAACTTTTGGTTCTCAGTCTGACACTCAATCCACTGAGCCACAGCAGCCAAGGCTAATCAGGAAATACCTCAAAATATATCTAATATCCAAACAAATTTAGTACCAGACCACCATTTATTTTATTTTTCCTCAATTGTTGTAACCTCCTCATTGGTTAGCTTCCTCACTGGCCCACCACTATTAATTCAATGCAACACTTCTTTTTTAAAAAAAAAATTATTGTCACAAAAATGGAGATTTGTATTCAATTTACATGCTTGATTGAATTTGACTCTCCAGTGGACTCAGAGTTTTAAGGTCAACATGGTATAGTCCATTTTAATTTAGGTACCATAATGCCACATTATTCTTGCCATATTTGTATACTTCTTTATCTTTAGTTGGAGAAATATTCAAAAATATTTTAAATAATATGATTATTGTAATTTTCAATAAGACAAATTTATCTGAAAGCAACTATTTGTCTTATATAGTAGCATACCTTCCTGTGTATCTGGGAAGCTTTAATATATCAGAATAGAAACTGGCCTGTGAAAGACCTATGTAACATTAAGTGACACATAATGGGAGGTCTATTGTTCTGGCATTATTAATGATATAAAATATGTTAACTAATTTTTATAATTGTATCAACTTTTATCTGTCCAGACTTGTTTGCTGTCTCCTCCACTCTAAGAAAACTGAAACAAATGTTTAGACCCATTTCTTGATATGTAAGCATTGCTGGCTAAATCAAATAAAATCTTCTAATACAGATTTATTTAAAAATACTTAAGATTGGGCCCTCGCTGCTATGGCTCAATGGATTGACTGACAGACTGCAAATCAAATGATCATAGGTTTGATTCCCAGTCTAGGACACATGCCTGAATTGCAGGCCAGGTCCCCGGTAGGAGGCATGAGACGCAACCATGCACTGATGTTTCTCTCTCTCTCTTTCTCCCTCCCTTCCTCTCTCTAAAATAGATAAATGAAATCTTTAAAAAAATACTTAAGATTGTTTAGGGGATGAATTTTTTTTATTTTTCTTTCAAAAGATTTCAAATCAATTTGTGGTTCTTTTTCAAATGGTCTCAATTCAGTTCCATCCACCATTAGTCCTTTCTTCTTATGAACAGATTACTCTAACTTCATTTTTTTGGTAGTGCCCGATATGAAAACAAAGAATTTACATTGTGGATATAAACAAATAAACAGACATCTTATTTTTTGAGCACCTATTCAATTTCTTGGCCAACTTAAATCTTGTATGATTTTTCTAATAGCAATTGTTGATGAGGAAGCACAGCAGAATGGTTAGGAGTGTGGGCTCTGGACCAGATCCATCCTTGTTCAGAACCATCATATATTGTTTTACCTCAGAGGCCAGTCCATTTGGTCCCTTTGCCAAATAAGATTAATTTTACTTTTGTAACAGCTTAATTATGCCCTTAATGTTTAACTTTCCGTGAACAGGCAGTGCTAGTAAGAAGTGCTAGTAAGAAGTAAAAATCCACATTTTAGATATCTTACTAAGAATACACCTAAAGTCTAGAAGAAATACAAATTTTTTCTTTTCTGTTTAGCATTCAGTAACTTTACAGTTCATGCTGAGAGTTTCTTTCACACAGTAATCTTACTTTTCCCCCCACTTATGTTTATTTTCATCTTTTTTATCTCTCAGTCCTCCCAAATAGATCAAGATTTTCAATCATTTGACTCTACCCAGTTTTCTGTCAATGCAGAGAAGGGGGTGTAGATCATTTTAGATTGAAGGTAGCATTTTTGCATTCTTCTGATTATCAGAACTAATAGTTTAGTTAGTTAATTAAGATATTTTGAATAAAGCAGGAAAATTTAAAACATCAGTATAGCATGTATACATCTTGTTTGAATATAAAGCATAAGCATATGTATTCATTTACCAATTTTGTGATGTAGAGCCAGGTCAGCCAGTTTTTTTATTTTTTATTTTTTTGAGTATGGTCCATTAAATAAAGTGTTCTAAGTTTCTTTAGAGCATACCCATAATCATCTATGATTTTCATTTCAAAATTTGTTAAAAAGAATAAGAACTTAAAGATACTTTAAAAGTAGTGTGAATAAATAGTACATCTAGCTTTTTGAACTTTTTCTCCCAACCTTTAATAGTTATCTCAAACATACTAAATTTGACAGCAATTTTTTACTGACTTGCCCTTATCAAGATTTTTCCAAAGCATTCCATTAGTGGAAACCACATTTTTTTATTGTTTATACACATATTTCATTGGTTTGCATAACATTAACTGAATTCTATACTTACATTAACAAGCAAAGTTACATAAACAGGCTTAAATAAAAAACACCTGACTTTCTGTAAGAATGAAGCTGTACAGGTGAAAAGAAACGCTAAGGCACTTTAGTGAATAGCTCATTACCCTAACATTTCAGCATGTTGTAAATTTCAGTGAATAAATAGACTCTGCAGACTATGCCAATCAATCTTCTGAACTATCGAAGTGTTAGATAGATAACAATAGCTTCTACTGGAATTTTAACGGATGCTGATGCCACTAGTCTCTCTCTCTTCTCACCTAATTTGAAACCCCCTCAAGTAAGGAGTTGGTGATATGCATGAAGTTTTAGGCTGGAGTAATATACTTATAACATACTAATTTTCAACTCACTTTATCATTGTCAGCAAACAAGTAGGGTATCTGAAGACAAGTAAATTATGGGTGAATTGAAGAATTGTATATTATACTACCAGAATAAGAAATGGTATATATTTGTGAAATCAATTCAATTCAGCTATTAGCCCAGGAACAAAAGAATTCTAGCATTAGGATACCAGCATTAGTCCTTATTCATTACATGTATTTGGTTAATTTTATGTTTTTGCATATATGTTGGTAAATATTAACTTGAATTGTTTAAGTTGTACTAGTCTTATCTCATGCTAGCACTATAAGTCATGCTGTCTCTGTTATAAGCTTACTGATTTGCTTTGTACTATTTTTTCTATAACATTAGTTTGAATTGCATTATAGAAAAATTATAAGGATTAATGGATGTCTATTGTATTCATTTGTTAGGGCTGCTGTAACATAATACAACTAAATGAATGGCTTGAACAACAGAACTAACCTCATGGTTCTGGAGGCTAGAAGTCCAATATTGACATATTGGCAGGCTTCGTTCTTTCAGAGGGCTATGAGAAAGAATATGCACCATGCCTCTCCCCCTAGCTTCAGGTGGTTGGCAATCTTTGGGATTTCTTGGCCTGTAGAAACATCACCATTATCTCTGCCTTTGTCTTCACATGGCATTCTTTCTGCATATGTATTTGTCTCTTCACAAGTCATTCTTTTATAAGCATACCAGTCAGACTGGATTGGGAATCCACCCTATTCCAGTATGATCTCATATTGGCTTAAATATTGGGTTGGCCAAAAATTCCATTTAGGTTTTTCCGTAAAATTAAAGACGCGTTTTTCACTTTCACCAATAACTTGATTGATTTGGATATTTTGAGCATATTGGCTATCTCCTGCTGTTGGCTTCAGTGGGTAGAGGCCAGGGGTGCTGCTAAACATCTTCCAATGCATAAGACAGCCCCACAGCAAAGAATTTTTTGGCCAAAATGTCAATAGTACCAAGAAACTTAGCAAACCACTTTTGACATGTTCAGTCAGTCATAGCACCTTCTCTATAACTGCGCAAATCTTTTTTAGTGTTTCAGTTATATTTTACCTTTCTTGAAATAATAAAGCATAATACACTGGAAATGTTGCTTATTTTCTTCTATCTTCAATATTAAAATGGCTGCACAAAAATTCAATTTTGATGGTTTTTTTCATGCATGTTGATATGACAGCTATCACAATACAATCTAACAAAACTGTTTCAAATGAGGTTAAAGATAACTCAGCACAACTAGATCCATGGTGCAGAACAAACTAAACACACTTTTTGGCCAACCCAATAATTACATCTACAAAAACAGTATTTCCAAATAAGGTCACATTCTAAGGTACAGGTGACTGGGATGTCAACATAAGAATTTTTTCAGGACATAATTCAACCCATTTCATTTTTATCTTTGAACAAGAATGTGTACAGAAATTAAATAAGTGCATAAATTTAACTAGAAGAAATTGTCACACACTTGTCTAACACCTTCATTGTAAATCCCATAAGAGCTTACGTTGCTAAGATATAAGAATTAAAACCAAAACAATATAATAACCTAACAGAATTTTGCTTGGCTGAAGAACTAGATTTTTTCAAATCTAAATTCATCATTCGCAGGAATGACAGCTAGGCTCTTTTCTGATTTGTGCTTCATTTAGATTGTTTTATTTAGAATTATACTCAAGATTATAAACTTGGATGAAAATATTCTATTCACTGTCACTACCTTCAAATTCTACATTCTTAATATGAATTACCCATTTTTCATAGTTTATATTTTCTTCCTATGTAGCTCTACATAAATAATTAGATCACAAAATTATTTTTAAATTTCAGTAAATATATAGTTATTTCTGCTCTTCAAAAATGTTCATATAAAACTGACATTACTGATTTAAAGCACAGAATATTTTTGTGAGCATTTTAATTTTTTCTATTTACCATCTCAGTATTTTCTACATTTCTTCTTTCATGTCTCAATATTTGTTTCCTTTCACTTCTAATTGCATCTGAAATTGCTTCATAAGAACTTTGTCAGTTACTCATTTTAATATTGCTTTTCTGTTATCTATTTTGGAAAGTGTGCTTTTTTTTTCTTATAATTACATTTTCCCAAAATGCACTGAATAAAATGTTTATCTTTTGAAGCTGTGATGTTTATAATATATTATGCAAGGATGGACAAAATAGGTTCACAGTTGTAAGTATGCAAAACAGTTTATTCTTGTATTATTTATTTATTAATTATGGTATTATTTATTTGTATTACAACTATAAACCTACTTTTCTCCCCACACCTGTATTTTTTATACTTCTTATATGGACTTTTAATAGTAAATGGGCAATAATAAGTAATGTAGGAAAAAAATTCCTATCATATATTTGGACTCATTTGGAAATCAATTCTATTATTTTAAATCACAAAAATATAAACTATATCACAACTGTATTATTTTTAAATGTTCCTTTTTAGTATTAACAGAGTCACAGATAATACATAGAATCCCAAAGAGCACTGATTTGCATCTGTAACCCCTTTCAAAGATCAGCTCTTGCCATTCATTATAAGTCATTCAAAAATCAAGTTAAGCCTCTTGACATAATTAGAAATTTCAAAGAGATCTGAAGAGCATAATTTTCTGTAACATATGTCAAAACCAGTTGAGAAAAATACCATAGAAATAGAAAGGTCAAGGGCTAATCCACTCCAAAGTCATTAAAGATTATATTTAAATTGCTTTGGAAACTTCAAGATTTTATAAGCCATCATCAAATGCCTCACCAGAGCAAGGGGGCTCTGACATGACAGCTGGTCTGTACAGGAAAGGAGGAGCATTCCTTTCTCTGTCATGCTGAAGTGGACCTTTGGTTTTCAAAGTTTATTTTGTCATGCACAAATTGGCATTACATAAATTTAGTTAATTTTTTAAAAATAAATTTATTGTGTTATAGTAGAAGGACTTTTTAACCTAAAGGAGCCTATTTGAAATTGCATTTTATAAGATCATATTTGCAAAACTAATTGCTGTCATTTGCACAATGCCCATCATATTAAATATTGAAAGAAAGGAGTTCCCCATTTATTCTAATATGTCACCACCACTGAAGACCTGTACAACAAAGTGAGTAATTACATAGAGAATTAGGGCTATAACATGAACATATTTTCAATAAATTATCCTGATAATTATAAGGTTTTTTTTTTTTACTTCACTTTGGCAGTGGAAAGGTATTTTAATTTAAGGCATTAAATTATAATCATTAAAACTGCTATATGGCTGCTATGGTCAAAACAGTGTTGGATAGACATATGTACATATATAACCAGAACACCACAAATAAATTGGTGGAACAGAATAAAGTTCATAAGCAAAACCAATCATGCATATGAGGTCTATCCAGAAAGTACCCAGCCATACACTATGAAAAATAGACATTTATTATAAGATTGTACATAGGACAATGACATCTCAGTCCCTTTCGTAGTAGGCACCTTGGGACTTCATACAGTTCTCCCAATCACCATCAGCTGTCCCATCGTATTTTCCTGAGTCTCATCGATGGTCTGAAATCTTTCCCCTTTCAAAGGTGATTTTAGTTTTGGGAAAAGCCAGAAGCTACAGGGCACCAAGCCTGGGCTGTAGTGAGGCTGAGTCTCCTGGGTGATTTGATGTTTTGCCAAAATACTCTGCAGGAGATGTGATGCATGAGCAAGTGCATTGCTGTGATGAAGCTGCCAATCACCAGTTGCCCAAAGCTGTGGCCTTCTGAATCATTTGAATAGTTTTCGTGGAGGAAAGTTCACGCTTATGGCAAAATTTAATGCAGATTCATTGCTCTACTCACCCAGTCATTTTTAATGCAATGGCCACACAGTACACATGCTCACTCAACAGAGTCTACCACACCCCCACACACACACTAGTACAATGAAGTCATTGTTCATGCATGCACATTCCAGTCCACTCTCCTTGGCTGCCAGGTTACATCAATGTCACGCAAACTGTTCTCATTATATTAACAACAGTTGGACTTTTTCCAGATAGACTTTAGTATAATTATGTGTTTACTACATGATGAAAGCTGCTTTTAAATTCAATGGGAAACCAGGTTTATAACAAATTATTTTATCAGAAGATAAAAGTAAAAATGCACCATAAATCTATGAATGAATATGCAACCTGGGGAAACAAAATGCCAACATGACTGGATACCACATTTGCCCATCAAATTGATAACTGCAGCATTATTTACAATAGCCAAGACACAGAAACAACCTAAGTGTCTGTCAGTGGATGAAGGAATAAAAAAGATGTGGCGTATTTTTGCAAGGGAATGTTATTTAGCCTTGAGAAAGAAGGAAATCCTGGCATTTATGACAACACGATATACTTTGAGGTATTAAGCTAAGTGAAATGTCGGACAGAGAAAGACAAATGCTGCCTGGTATTTCTCACATGTGGGCTTAAAAAAGTAGAAATCATAGAATAAGAGAGTACAAGGGTGACTGCCAGAGAGGCAGGGGGGTGGGGGAAATGGAGAGATGTTTGTCAAAGGGTACCAACTTTCAGTTATAAGATGAATAAACTTTAGGAACTAATGTAAGGCATGTGACTATACTTAATAATGTTTTATATACTTGAAAGTTGCTAAAAGAGTAGATTTTAAATGTTTTCACCACAAAAAAGAAATGGTAATTATAGACAGGATAGAGGTTTTATCTAGCACTACAGTGGTAGTGCTTTTGTAATCTATAAGTTTATCAAATCAATATGTTGTATATTACTTTAAACTTACATAATAATAAATGTCAATTATATCTCAACAAAGCTGGAGAAAATAACACAACATTTAAATCAGTAGACTGAGCCCTTGATGGTGTGCCTCAGTGGATTAAGCACCAGCCTGCAAACCATAGTGTGCCTGTTAGATTCCCAGTCAGGGCACATGCCTGGGCTGCAGGCCAGGTCCCCACTAGGGGGAGCATGAGAGGCAACCACACATTGATGTTTCTTTCCCTTTCTTTCTCCCTTCTTTCCCCTCTGTCTAAAAATAAATAAAGAAAATCTTTTAAAAAACAGAAAAGGAAAGTATCTTTAAATAAATAGTTCAGTAGATTTAGTAAGGCAGATTGTCCTCCCAAAGTAGGTGGACCTCATCAAATCAGTTCAAGGTCTAAATAAAACAAAAAGTCTGACCTTTCCTCAAGTAAGAGGGAATTCTTCCTTTCTGGTGACCATTGAACTGGGACATTGGCTTTTTTCTGCCTTCTGACTCAAACTAAAACATCAGCCATTCCTGAGGCCCCAAGCCTGCTGGCATATGGACTGAAAATGACACCTCAAGTTCTTCTGGTTCTCTGCCCTTAGACTTGACTGAAACCACACCTTCTGCCTTCCCGTGTCTCTAACTTGCTGACTCACCCTTCAGATTTTGAGATTTACAGCATCAATCTCATTAGCCAATTTCTAATAATATGTTTGTTTATTTATATATCCTACTGTTTCTGTTTCTTGGGAAAACCCTGACTAATACAGCCATTTGAAAAAATAAAGCAAGAATGATTGACTATAAATCAAATTTTTATGGTCTCATTTGTTATGGTCAAAGAAGTGGATGTATTCTGAGTGGAACACACAGGAGACTTTGAAGTTCATTATGCTGCTCTCTGTTGATTCACTGGTGTGGTGAACTTCAAGAATGTTCACCTTTAAACATGTGCTTCTATCATGTGTCATTTTTATGTGTATGTTTCATAATTTTTTTAATTAAAAAGGTTGCAATGTTGAAAAGTAAAACAATTGATAATAAAAAGTGTTGAGGTGGAAGAGATTGACTGATAATTTTAAAAATTACTGATGTAAGTATGTATAAAGTTTACTAACCTAATTTTGGAAAGATATTTGGTACTCCAGTAAAATGTGAAATATGAACACATTTGACAAAGCAGAACTACTTCCAATACATTGCCCTTCTGAAATAAATGCAACAGCAAATAACAATATATTACAACAGTATTTATTGCAACATTAATTAGAGTGACAAAAACTATATAGAAACAGTACTGGCCATTATTAAAAACCTGAATATTATTTAACATCTATATTTTCATCCATTACATATTTTTAAAACACAATCTAGATCTATAGATACTGACCTGAAAAGCAAGGAGTTACAAGACATTGTTTAAGAAGAAAAAGGCAAATTGTTTTGTAATGTGCATAGTGTGATGTCATTTTGTAAGAACAAGGCGAAGGGAGGCAACACATAATTGTATGTGTAAGGCTAGGTTTATGTTACCTAAGTTTTAAGTCAAATCAAATATAAAAAGATCTAAACATCTGGATTGGTTTAGCACTCTATATTGCTGTTATATAGACATTTTATTTTTGTTTAAGTATTTAATGTCTTAGACAGAAGGAACATAGGAGTAAATTATTTTCTTTGGGTATACTGATTTTAAAAAAGAAACTTCAAATGCTAAAATAGGTACTGGGTGACTACAGGTGCTTCTAAAATCCAATTCCTCTACTATCATCCAGAAAGACTGTACACTTTTCTTCAACACCTCTGACCAGAAGGAGTAAGAGAGGTATATGGCTGTTTAAATTCTATCACCAATTCTTGGCCTCCTTTCAATTCCTAAGATCCCTGCTCACCTTAGAAAATGTATATATCATATGTACATTATACATATGTGTGCATGTTATTTATTTTTATACCACATATAATTATTATACTATATATAACATTACATGTATAGCATTATATACTATATAACTATGTGGCAACCTATATGCCAAGGCTGCCATAACAAAATACCACAGACTAGGTGGCTTAAATAACAGAAATGTATTTTCTTATAATACTGGAGGCTTAAATGTCCAAGATCATTTGTTAAAATAAAAAGCATACTGTGATGTTGAGGTAAAAAGTTGTGCCCTAACCCATGACACCAAAGGAAAAATAAGATACATAGTACATAGAAATCCAAGTTTGGGATTTGGAAATCCAAGTTTTGAAAGAGGCTAACACTATCCAATTATTTTTCTTATCTTCACTTCTTTCATCTTCATCCGATTATTTCACCCACATCTGGTGTGAATGGATAGAATGTTTGCTACAGATGATTGTAGATTTACCGTCCTAGAAAAATTAAAATGTGTACTGGGAGGCCAAGTCATTTAGGCATCTGTTCCTGGATCATGTTTTATTACTTTGGATTAGACTGTGATGATACTGAACTATTTAACATGTCCCTAGACCCCCAAGGAAAGTGGAAACTTGCTTCAATGGCTCATGAATCAACCACACTAATAAGGAGCTAAAGTGCTGTGGAAAATCTACTGGGAAATCCCCATTGAAGATAGTCATGAGAAAAAAATTCTATGGCAGGAAAGGATTTGTGACAGGGACACATGACAGATCATTTTCTGTTATGAAACCTTTCTAGAAAGCAGAAAATTTATCTTGAGCAAGAATATATACTTATAGTAAAAAGAACGCTAGACAGGGATTTTCAGCATATGGAAATTTATACCACAAGTCATGCAAACTCAATAGGCCTGATATCACTTCAAAAGGGCAAAATTGGTTCTTGGGGAGAGTGAAAAATATTTAGACACTTAACAGTGGTTTGTGGCCCTCCAAAGGACTTCAGTGCATAAACAGAAATGTATTTGCAGCATTACAATTTCATGAGGTAGGAGTGAGGGCAATTATCTACAATAGTTCCTTAGGGAAGTGATTATTTTTATACTTTTTAATTTTTTCATCTTCACCTGAAGACGTTTTCAATTGCTTTTATAGAGAAAGGAAGGGAGAGAAGAAACATTGATATGAGAGAGAAGCATCAGTTGGTTGCCTCCCATACTCATGTGGATTTGTATAGGTGCACAGACAGGGATCAGACAGGGATTGACAAGCCTGCACCATACCAGGGATCAAACCTGCAATCTAGGTATGTGTCAAGACTGGGAATCGAACCCTCAGCCTTTTGGTTATGGGGCGATGCTCCAACCAAATGAGCCACAAGGCCATATCAGGAGGTAATTATTTTTAAAAACAAATTACTGTTGTTGGTAAACTATAAGATGGTTATATGGAGATATAGACCAAAAGAGAGCTGAACCTATCTCCTCCAGGCTGCTTGATAAGGAAACTTGGTTGAAATACCTCTCATTTATAGCCCACTGAATTTCCAACCCAGTGACCTCCAAAGCACTCCCCAAACTTCAGGTTGATACAAGGCTTATATTGTCACTGCCTCCTTTACCTCCTGAGTTCTTGCTTCACTCTTTTAGTCTCTGTTCACCCCTATAGGAACCAAAATGTGGAACAGAGGCACTTCACAAGATTATGCATAATATTAGCATATTAAAATATGCATGAATCACTTATGATAGAGTTGGTAGATTTTACTCCAAAGCTGGGCATGATAGAGTCACAGAGTTCAGCAGATGATAAGGCACATTACAGTACAATTCAGATATCTATGTTCTTCAAAACCCCTCTTGGCCAAGCCTCAGCTGGGAGTGTCTCATGTCCCTTCATCACAGAACACTAGAGCTTTCTTCCTTTCCTTTTTTCTCCTTGTGTCCCATCATGCTGAACCCTACCCCAGTCCTGTCCCCAAACACACACAAAACTTCTCTGGTACATTAGAAGCAAATGATCTCCTGGTAACATTTTTAATTCTTTGACATTTTAACTCCTGGCTTAATGTCTATGATGATTCATTTTATGTGTCAAGTTGGCTGAGCTAAAAGATGTCCAGATAGATGGTAAACACATTATTTCTGGGTGTGCCTGTGAGAGTGTTCCGGGAAGAGATTACCATTTGAATCCATAGACTAAGATTACTTTCACCTAATTAGTTGAGGACCTGGATAGAAGAAAAAATTAGGGGTGGAAAAATTTGCTACGTACTTAAGCTGGGGCATCTACCTGTCCTACCCTTGAAACCAGTGCTACCCTCCCTGGTTCTCAGGCCTTCTGGATCTAAGTGATACACCATTGCCCCCACCCCCAGGTTCTCAGGGATTCTGGTTTGCTCTGGAACTCTACTACCAACTTTCCTTGGCTTCCAGCTTGCAGATAGCAGATCCTGGCACTTCTCAGTCTCCACTATCTCATGAGCCAATCCCTCACAATAAACATCCTTCTATCTCTGGTAAGCAGTGTTAAGAAGAGTGAGACTAATTTTGCATCCCCCTTTTAGAGCAAATCTTCTAGACTCACTCTCTCTAATATTGCTTTCTATTTTCTCTCAATAACACATGCCTACTAGTTGCTAGCCCCACATCACCAAAACTGCTTTTGTCAAAGTCACTAATAAATTCCACATTATTAAATCCAATGATCCATTCTCAGTTCTCAATTCATTTTTCCTGTCTGAGAATTAGTCCTGTTGTTTTTATTGATTACATGGTTGGCTGTTATTTTCATTTGAACCAATTTCTTACATTCCCTTATGACAAACTCTGCATTGGTTTTTTGTTTTTATTTATTTTTTTACCTTTTCTGATACTGCTTCTTTTTAAAGATTGGATGGTCCCAGCCTCAGTCCATGAGTCTTTAATTCTCCCTGTTTATTCACTCTGTTAATGGTCTCAATATGTCTCATGGTTTTAAATGCCATCTACATATTAATGGCTCTTAAATCTTGTCTCCAGCTCAGATCTTTTTCTTCATCTCTAAATTCTTACATCCACCTGAGTGCTCAACTCCCCAATTGCAATATCTAATTGAAATGTTAAGTTAAATTTGCCCAGAAATTAACTCGATCATTTCTCCAAAAATCTGTCTCTCCTACAGTCTTCCTTATTGCATACATGACCTTTTTATACTTCTAGTTGCTCAGGGAAATAGGCATCATCCTCAATTCTTCTCTTTTATTCACACTCCCTATGTTATCCATTTTTGCCTACTTCTGAAATCAATCCAAAGCAACCATTTCTCACTATCTCCACTGTTACCTAACTAATCTAAACCAAAGTTATCTCTCCATACTCTGGTTTCTCTTCAGGACAAATAAATCCTCCACTTTTTACCAAAATCATCTCTCATTTGGATTGTCACAATAGCCTCCAAACTGGTCTTCTTCCTTTTACACTCTTTCCTTCCCCCAGCAAAATCTGTTCTCAGCATATTAGCCAAATATGCATGTTAAAACATGAATTCAATCATGTCACTCTCTTCAAAATCTTCAAAGTTTTCCCAAGCTTCAGGTATAACCTTGAACCTTGGCAATGATAAGTCACCTGCCTGTCCCCTGCCTCACTTCCTTGATTTCATCTGCTCCCACTCTGCCTTTTGCTCACTTCATTCCAGCCCACTTGCCAATTAATTTTCCTTTTCTTCCTTATCATTTGCCATCCTTGTGTCTAGAATATATCTCCTCCTCTTACCAACATCCCTAAGGATTTTTCCAAAGATCTCAAAGTTTACCTTCTTAGCAATACTTCCCTGATTACCACGTTTGAAGACATGACTCTACCATTTCCTGCTCCCTTGCAATTATTGTCTCAGTCTCTTTTTTTTTTTTTCTCTTTAATAGTTTTATCCATATAAAATACTATATGAGTATATTTTAATGCTTTGGGTTTTTTTTTTTTTTCTGCCTGTATCTGCTAGGGAGTATCATCTATAAGGAAAAAATATATTTTTTGTTGGTTTTGTTCTCCATTGAGAGGTCTTAATTCCAGAGGGAGGAATGCTTCCACCAGGAAACAGCAAAGTGACCACCTAGCCACTTTGGGCAACTCAAGCCTCAGCAACAACAGGGAATGAAGGGAGTTGGGCTGCTGGGGTGATTGATCCCGACTGCCAAGGGGAAATTGAATACTACTCCACAATGCAAGTAAGGAAGGTTAAGTCTGGAATATAGATCCTTTAGGGTCTCAGTACTACTATGCCCTGTGATTAAGGGCTATGAAAAACTACGGCAACCCAATCCAACAAGGACTGATAATGATCCAGGATCTTTAAGACTGAAGATTTTGGTGACCCCACTAGATAAAAAGCTACAACCAGCTGAGGTATTTGATAAAGGCAAAGTAGAAGAAGGGATTTATATAAACCAGCTATAGTCACATAGCCAGTTACAGAAAGAACTGTAATTATCTTAAGTATTTCCACCTTATTTTGTTATGAATACGTCCGTGAGTGTATGTACATATATTAAGTAAATATCTGTTTTCTTCTCTTATTCCTTTATCATATAACAAAATGTATTGACTTTGTATCAGTATTTAAGTTTGGTTAATTTTATATCAAAGATTTCATGTTATGAGATATCAGAGAATAGTAAACATTATTCAAAGATTTTACCTTCTCTTCTAAGAAGAGGTAACTGCATTTTTTGGGGGGTGTCATATGAAGAATTGTTGTATCATGTCAAGCAAAAATATGACCTTTTTATTGTCTTTATTTGGAGATTAAGTCTTGTTTATGGAAATACCAGTGTTGATTTGGCTAGAGCTGGACCTGTGATGGTTAATTTTATATGTTAACTTGACTGGACTAAGGGATAACCAGTTAGCTGGTGAAACATTATTTCTAGATGTGTCTGA
Organism: Anoura caudifer; assembly: GCA_004027475.1. NCBI lineage: Eukaryota > Metazoa > Chordata > Mammalia > Chiroptera > Phyllostomidae > Anoura > Anoura caudifer. The sequence continues at coordinate 7,631 of PVKU01013561.1, read as the reverse complement.
GAGGGTGTTTCCGAAAGAAGTCAGTATCTGAATGAGTAAGCTGAGTAAAGGAGGTTGCACCAATCCAAGTAGGCACCATTTAATCCCTTGCAGGCCCCACTGGAACAAAAAGATGGAGAAACAGTTAATTTTTTCTCTTCCTGAGCTAGGATGTCCATCTTCTCGGATCCTTGGACATTGAAGTTTAGAGTTCTCAGGCCTTCAGACTTCAGAATTTATATCCGAAGCCTCCACCTGGTTCTCAGGTCAAAAGACTTGGACTGAATTACATCACCAGCTTTCCTGGTTCTCAGCTTGTAGAACATAGATAGTGGGGCTTATCAGCCTTTATAACCACATGACCAAATGATTCTGTTGGTTTCTACATTAAATTAGTCTTTCTCTCTCTCTCTCTATACACACACACACACGTGTATGTGTGTGTGTATTCTACACATACATGTTTGTGCTACACACACACTCTATTATTCCTGTTTCTCTTGAGAACCCTGACTAATATGCATGGCTAGGTAACAAATTACCTTAAAGTTTTGTGATGTAAGATAACTATTACACCCACTGATTCTATGCATCAGGAATTGAAACAAGACACAGGAGGGATGACTTGTCTATATTCCGAAATGTCCAGTCTCATATAGACCTCTTGAAGCCTAGGAGTTAGGATTGCCTGAAAATGTGTTGACATAGCTGTTAACTGAGAGACTCAGGTCCTCACTCTATGGGTCTTCCCAGGTGATCTCCACAAAAGTTACTTTGAGCTTCCTCAGCATGGTGGCTGGCTTCCCAAGAGTAAGCATACCATAAAGAGCAAAACAGGTTAAAGCTGTATCCTTTTTATGACCTAACATCAGAGGTCACCAAGTATCACTTCCACTTGCTCCATTGTTTGGAGCTATCATAAAACATGCACCCACCTCTTTATGAAGGAATGTCAAAGTTCTTTGTAAGAACAGCAGGTGAAAGGAAAAATGTTGCAGTGATTTTAGTGCATACAATCAGCCACCTTTACCAGTGTACATACTGTCAAAATGCCCTTGCTCTCTGCTCTGTGATGACAAATGCAACTAGACATTCTAATTTTCTGTTATTCAAGATGAGGTTCACACATGTGTAACATTAGACCTGTTCTAACAATGACATGTACACATATATAACTGTGTGTGTGTGCATGTGTGTATTTGTGTAGACAGGTAGATGTGGCAGTTCCTGACAAAGAGTTCCTAAATCCCTTGCAATTTCCAGAGAAGAGGATCTTTTGTTCTTAGGCCCCTAAACAACTTCAGGATGGGAACTGGTCACCAGAAAGACCAAACCTCAACTAGAAGCCTGGATCTTTCATCTCCATCCCCCACAACCTCTAGAAAGGGAGAGGGCAGAAGATTGAGTTAATAATCAATCAGGCTTACATGACAAAATCTCCATGAGACCTCCTAAATGACAGGGTTTGGAAGCTCCAGGCTGGTGAATGCATGGAGGCGCTGAGAGGGTAGCATGCTGGGTAGAGAGCCTGGATGCTCCATGACCCTTCCCCTACACTTTGTCCTATGCATCTCTTTCATTTGGCTGTCTCTGACTTTCATCCTTTATAGTATACCAGTAAGCTAAGTAAAGCTCTTTCTTGAGTTCCATGAGCCATTCTTGCCAGTTATTTAACCTGAGGAGGGGTTATGGGGAAGCTATTTTGTAGCCATTTACTCAGAAGTGCAGAAGGTTCTGGACTTGCTACCATTGTCTGAATATCAGAACTAAGTTGAATCTTTGGACATACCGATGTTGTCTGGAGAATTGGAGGATTAGTTTTTGGTATTAAAAAGCACTGCACAGTAGGAAAAGCACTATTATAGAAAATGTTATTTTAAAACCATTTTATAACTCATTTACCAGCATTCTCTGTCTGTAGTATAAACAACAGATAGTCATCCACTCCTACCTATAAGACTTTATTTGGAGATTCCCAGTTTTTATCAAGGTGTTTTTCAGAATGAGCACATAGAAATTAGCAAAATGATAGCTATCACATCATTTGTAATCAATTTATTTTAATAATATTAACATTTCCAGTTCTCTAACCTATAGCTTCTCTATAATGGATACCCTACTCTACTGTCCCCTCTGGACCTGTCAGCTAAACTCAACTTTAACCTATAACTTATCACAGTGGTCCAGACATACGACATCTGTCTGGGGAAAGTCCAACCAGTGTTAATGTAACAAGAATGGCTTGCACAACATCAATGTACCCTGGCAGCTAAGGAGAGTGGACTGGAATGTGCATATATGTACTAGTCAGTGGGTGTGGTAGACACTGTTGAGTGAGCATGTGTACTGTGTGGCCATAACATTCAAAATGACTGAGCAAGTAGAGCAACAAATCTGCATCAAAATTGCTTTAAGCTTGAACATTCCTCCATGGAAACTATTCAGATGATTCAGAAGGCCACAGTTTTGGGCAACTGGTGACTGGCAGCTTCATCACAGCAATGCACGTGCTCATGCATCACATCTCCTGCAGAATATTTTGGCAAAACATCAAATCACCCAGGTTACTCAGTCCCCCCTACAGCCCAGATTTGTTGCCCTGAAACTTCTGGCTTTTCCCAAAACTAAAATCACCTTGGAAGGGGAGATTTCAGACCATGCATGAGATTCAGGAAAATATGATGGGACAGCTGACGGCAATTGGGAGAACTGTGTGAGGCCCCAAGGTGCCTACTTTGAAGGGGAATGAGGATCCGTTGCCCTGTGTACAATGTTTCTTATATCTTCTATCTTCTTCAATAAATGTCTCTGCCTTTCATAGTACATGGCTGGATACTTTCTGGACAGGCCTTGTCATAGTCTGACCAGAGCCTGCCATGTGATAGAATCTTAGTAAATAGGTTGACTGGATGCTGTAATCATTATAACAACTTTTTGAGGTATGCATTATCATTTCTATTTTATAAGTGAAAAAAGTGTGTGAGTATATTTAATTGTGTTATACTTTAGTTAGTTTGTAAGAGCCAATTTAGCCTCCAGGAACTGTCTTAATTTTCTTTAAGGCCAGGATGCCCCTCTTGGGCTTATCATTCTTGATGTGTGAAGCATCGGGATCCTGCCACACTCTTGAGCCTGCAGTATCCTCCTTGCTTTGTCCAATGACACATGGCCATAGTTACTGCAAACTTGTTGGGATGAACATTAGAACAACCTTCAGTAGGGACAGTATGATATTATATCACTGCCACGTGCAGGAGCAGAATATCAAATACAGGATATAAACCTTAGGGTAGACTTGGAACAGGCTGTTTTTCAAAATATTACCCCCAAAATTAGAGAATCAAATAATTCTATTCTAAGAAAAGGAAAGAAAGACACTATCCATTTAAACCCGCCATTCCCAGAAAAGAATAATTATATTACCAAAACTAAATTTTCTAAAATTAGGTTTATCGAGCAAAGGAAAAGTCTACTGAAAGTCATAAATATTTAATTATGCTATCTGGTGGGTATAAAAAAAGATAGGAAGGTGCTGCTTTCCCTTTATAGTTAGAACATTTAACAGACAATAAAATAAGTAAAAATACAGCCCTGGCTGGTGTGACTCAATGGACTGAGTGCCAGCCTGTGAACCAAAGGGTCACTGGTTTGATTCCCAGTCAGGGTTGCAGGCCAGGTCCCCAGTAGGGGGTGTGAGAGAGACAACCACACATTGATGCTTCTCTTCCTCTCTTTCTCCCTCCTTTCTCCTCTCTAAAGATAAATAAATAAAATCTTTTTTAAAAATAAGTAAAAATGTAACTATAATAAAAGGCAAAGCTAGGTAAGTGCTGTAAGAAAGGTGCAAGTGTTATGTGGAGTTGAAAAGAAGGTCATTGCCAAGCAAATCACAGCACAGAAACTAGAACAACAAAATATAGAAGGAATTTTGTTAACCAAAGAGCAGACATTTCATCCTGGCTCTGGGGGAATTGTTCACTAGTTGGGCAATCTTCAAAGGCAGCATAACACTAAACAGAAGCAAAGCCAATATTAAGCAAATTTGATGGCTGAAACAGTTTTCTGCTCCTGGGTCTATAATTTAAAGTCATTATTATGCCTTTGAGGCTAATCCTACTAGAACAAATCTAGGGGCTGTGGGCGGAGGACAAGTAGAAAAAGAATGAAAGAGCAGCAGAAACTTCTGGTAAACAAATTCTGAAACTTAGTATTTAGGTAATCCCTTGGGAACTAAATTCCAACCATCATAGGTATTTTATGACTGTAATATATTAAATTTACTTATATGAGTAGCAGCACAGGTGTGTCTTAAACTATACGGAATAGAAATAACCTCCTAATAGTCATAAGGAGGTGAAAGAATGCCGCTTGTAGTTTTGTTTTGCTCTTTCTCTGTTACCTGATGGAAACACACCTAAAGCCTGGAAACTCTTTGAGTGCTGAGTAAGAATCAGTTAACAGCAACGAACTGCACTGTGCATTTCATTTCTAAGTACAGCTTAAACTTTGTGACCATTTATTGTCTTCTAACCTAATTTTTACGAAATAATTCTTTCTATATTTTTAGTTATTTAAGTATTATTTTGAATAAAGAGACTAATATTTAAGAAGTTTCTATGGGACATAAGATCTTCTGATTATAAAGTTTTGATAAAGACAATTTCCTTTTGTTTTCCAAGTTAAAAAAATAAAGTCACTTTAAACTACTAATCATATTGACATTGATCCTTATTTTGTTTATTTAAGGAAAGATGAAACTTGGTTACTCCAGGCATATGACACTGTCAACAGACTTTTCAGCACTGTTACTAATTTATGGCTATTCAGTGGGAATCACAAAATACTCAAGTGGCTGATGGTAGACATCCCAGTGATTTACTCACAACATCTGCCTTCCCACTCCACAGGCTCCACTCAGCAGTCAGCATCTCATAAAACGGTGCTCCTTCTGAGTCCCTGCTCTCATGGGAGTCGATATGGACAATGCCCCTCAGACTGGTATTGAAAGAGTGTGTCTCCTAAGAGAATTGCCATGATTGAATTTACTTTTCTGAATGAAATCATATTTACCTGAGTACTTAATAGAAAAAGGGGGAGATGAAGAAAGAATGATAAAGGGAAAAAGAAATCTACAAAAATAATCTCAGGATTTTTAACCCTTAGTATCTCATAACCAGTATAAAATCTTTTAGTGTCCTTTTATTTTTTTAAGAGCAGTCTTCCAGAATGAGTATCTGTGAGTGTAACCTTGAAGTCCTGATATTTACTTGTAAGACAGACAATTGCAAGAAGCTGAATATAATTACTTTCTATCACCTCAGGGAAAGTAAGAAGGTACATGTGAGCACATGTATGTGCCAAAGTTCAATAAGCTAATTATGGTTTAATAAAGAAAAAATCATCTCAGATTTCCATGTATCATGAGGATTAAAATTAATAAAGCCATAGATTATAAGTAAGCATTATAGCAATTATTCCATAATAAAAACAATTAGTTCTCAATACATAAATGACCAACTTAATTATTTAATAGTAATCACAATAAAGATCAGGCTCCAACTCTACTTTAAAGCCTCTAAAAGCTGTGTCTGCTTGGATACATTCATGCTTCAGAGGCACAATAAGTTTTTCAAAGGCATAGCATAATGAAAACAAAAGCAAGTTTAGAGCTGTTTAGAAGAAACAATGCTTTGATTATTCTTGAGGTTGTAGCAAACTAGCTGGCACAAAATTAAACATCTTAAATAATTGGAATGCAAAGAGCTCACCCGTAAATCTTTCCATTGTGGTGTTGTGTAGTACTTGACATCAAGACGTGCTTAGCCCAGGAGAAGAGCCTCTAATTCCATCATGTGCCAACCAAGTAGCAAGTTTTCTTCTTTTCTGTAAAGAGAGCCCAGTACAGCACCAAGGTCAGAACCACCAATTCTAGAACCCAGGTTGCAAACCTAGCTCTACAACTTACTTGCTGAGTGATATTCAGCAAATTATTTTACCTCTTTGTCCTCAGTTTCCTCACTTGTAAAATGGAAATAATTTACTCAGTTGATAGGTTGTAATAAATGACTAAATATACAGGAAGCCTTTGAACAGGGCCTGGCACATAATTTGAGCTAGAGAAGCATTAGCTATCCTTATTATCCCCAAATCCAGCTGAGGGAAAACACACATCCTGCACGTCATTGCATCATGTACACAAGTGCACATTATTTCCTCTCTCTCAAGCATCTCCTTTTACCTCCCTTGCTGGACCTTTTTCTTGAAGCCTTTCTCTGAATGCCCAATTACTCCTTTGTTTTTTTCTTCTGTCCTCATGAGGCATAACAGCCTCCTGAATCTAGAATCACTTCCCATACTGACCACCACTGTACATCATTCCATTTCATTTGTCAAAAAACAGCTTTGTCTCAGCTCCTCCCTTAGATCCTCTCCCCTTCACTTAGTATTGTCTTCATACATGTGAAAGTATAATTACTATAAATACTAAATGGATTTTCTTTCAGACGAAATTTATTTCAGACAAAAGATTTTCTATAAACCAGTATCCATATTCTATAAAAGTGAGTAGAGAATTATAAATAACCATTTTTTATAATAAGTCAGTATTTGCTACCATTAATGTGATGCATAATGTATTTAAATAAATAGCTTTCACCTTCCAGTAACCTGACATCATTAACAGAAAAATTGAATATATGAAAACATTAGCAAGTGTTTGTTTAGGATGGTAATTTAGGGTCAAGCACTAGAAATGGTCTTATTTACCTGTTTAGGCTACTTTGTATGTAAAAATCATGATTGCAATCTTCAGTTTAGTTTCATGTCCAGATGCCAATAGGCAAAAATGTATGAATAGGTGTTCTTTAATCAGAATTTTACAAAAGCTAAAACAACATTATGTACATACATATATTTGTACAAATTTATTCAGAAAGTAGCATTTATTTAAACAGAGAGAGATAAGGCAAACTAGAAATAGAAAAAATATATAGTCATTCTCGAAAAATTTTGAATGCTTCTCAATTCAGGAAACAATGAAAATTGAGAATACTTAGCTAGATGAATGGAAAGTAAATAATTGTCCTCATTATGGAATCTTCTTTCATTGTTCTCTTCACTCTTTGAGGGTTATGACTCTGAAGGGAATGGCCACTTGTTTCCTATTGGGAAATTTAAAGCCAGCTATAAAAAAAACCCTCAGTCATTCCCACATACACACCACTCCACCCCCTACACCCTCCCACTCAGCTACACACAGGGTCATTCTCAACTCAAGTTTAATTTGAGAGTTTCCATACCTCAATTTTTACTGGCTCAGTAATCTTTGCATTTACTTATACAGATCAGGGGCTTCTGCTTCTAACACAATCTGAAAATGCCTTAGCTAGTTACCAATTGCTAGGATCAATGTTTCTCTGTGTAGGGCTGAATGAAGCTGTCTCATATTTTCTCTTTCTGAAGCTTTGTTCTACTATTTGTCTATTTACTAAAACACTATATGCTAGAGGTAGGTATAGGATATCATCTTGAAACTTATTATGTGAAATTTCCCAAGTGGAGAGACCAAAGAAAGAAGCTAACAACTCCATCATTACATCGAAAGTTATTAAGGGAGCTCACATAGGAGGTGTGTCTTGGGCAGCAAGAGGATG
>PVKU01013560.1:0-28155 GCA_004027475.1 Anoura caudifer | reverse complement strand
CATGGTGTATGATCTTTTTAATGTATTGCTGCATGCAGTTTCCCAATATTTTGCTGAGGATTTTAGAGTCTATGTTCATCAGCAATATTGGCCTGTAGTTCTCTTTCTTTTTTTTGTGTTTTGGTCTGGTTTTGGAATTAGGATGATGCTGGCATCAACAAAAGAGTTTGGGAGTCCTCCTTCTTCTTGATTTTTTTTTTAATAGTCTGAGATTGATAGGGTTTTGCTCTTCCTTAAATGTTTTGTAAAATTCTCCTTTGAAACCACCTGGTCTAGGGCTTTTGTGTGCTGGGAGTTTTTGATTATTGCTTCAATTTCACAGCTCTTATCTCTTGGTTCAGGCTTTGTGCTTCCTCTTCATTCCATTCTGTAAGATTATATTTTTCTACAAATTTGTCTATTTAACCAACTTAAAGCATGTACACAAACTCAAGATGGAAAAAAGACTTAAATACAAGTTGTGACACCATGAAACTCCTAGAGGAGAGCATACACTGGAAAATCTCAGATATTCCACACAGGAATATTTTCACTATTTTGTACCCTAGAGCAAGGGCCATAAAAGAAAGAAGAAACAAATGGGACTACATCAAATTAAAAATATTCTTCATAGCTAAAGAAAACATCAGCAAAATAAAAAGGGAACCAACCATGCCCTGGCTGGCGTAGCTCAGTGGTTTGAGCACGGGCCTGCAAACCAAAGGGTCACAGGTTTGATTCCCAGTCAGGGCACATGCCTGGGTTGCAGGCCAGGTCCCCAGTGTGGGGCACGCAGGAGGCAACCACACATTGATACTTCTCTCCCACTCTTTCTCTTTCCCCTTTCTCTAAAAATAAATAAATAAAAATCTTTTTAAAAAAAGGGGGAACCAACCATATGGGAAAACATTTTTTCAATGATACCTTGGATAAGGGTTTAAGCTTCAAAATGTATGAAGAACTCATGACACCACTCCAGGAAGCAAACAATCCAATTTAAAAATGGGCTAGGCACCTGAACAGACACTTCTCCAAGGAGCACATACAGAGGGTCCAGAGATACATGAAAAGATGCTCAGCATCACAAGCTGTCAGAGAGATGCAAATTAAAACCACAATGAGATACCACTTCACACCAGTCAGAATGGTCATCATAAACAAAGTAACAAACAAGTGTTGGTGAGATTGTGGAGAAAAGGGAACACTAGTGCACTCTTGATGGGAATGCAGACTCGTGCAGTCACTGAGGAAAACAATATGGAATTTCCTCAAAAATTAAAAATGGAACTGCCTTTTGAACTGATAGTCCCACTGCTGGGATTATACCCTAAACACCAATCCAAAAGAACCCATGAACCGCAATGTTCACAACAGCACAATTCACAATAGCCAAGTGCTGGAAGCATCCTAGGTGCCCATCTGTAAATGAGTGGATCAAAAAACAATGGTACATTTATACAATGGAATACTATGCAGTAGAAAGAAAGAAGGAGTTCCTACCCTTCCTGACAGCATGGATGGAACTGGGCAGCATTATGCTAAGTGAAATAAGTCAGGCAGTGAGGGACAAACACCATATGATCTCACCTCTAAATTGAACCTAATCAACAAAACAAACAAGCAAGCAAACTATAACCAGAGACATTGAAAAAAGAATAATCTGACAGTTACCAGACAGGTGGTGGGAGGTGGATAATGGGGGAAAGCAGGGGAAGGGTCATTCTGCAACATGTTAAGGGACCCATGCACAAAGCCAAAGGGGCATAGGATTGAGGGCCAGGTGTGTGTGGGTCACATGGGTGAGAGTGGTGGGGGGAAATGGAGACAACTTTACTTGAACAACAATCTTAAAAAAGCACTTTCTGAATATGCCACCTCTTCTTCTCTATGCCTGATTTGTCTATTTTCTTGCATTTTTTTTGGATTGAGCTATTTTTTCAAACCTTTCTATTTTCTCCTTCTGTAACTTTAGTAGTTATACATTCTTTTATACTTCCTGTAGTGGTTACTTTAGACTCTAAAGAGAGCACAACATACATCATGCTACATCTTTATTATCTTCTGGCATCTCTTATTCCTGTAGAGAAATTGGTTGTCAGGCAGATTGTTATTCCTGTGTAGGTCATTTGTATTTTATTGTAGTAGCTCTAGAAGTTTTATTTTTATCCTTACTATTCTGCAGTTTTTTTTCTTATTCTGCAGTTTCACTAAAGCATCATTTTATCTTTATCCTGGTGAATACTTAGGATGCACATTCCATATGAGGATTCTTGTCTTTTTTTTTTAATTCTGGAAATTCTCAATTATCTTTATTACCTTTCCTCCACTCTTTTAGAACTTTTCTCAGTCTATCTGACATGTCTATTAATTGTTCTTTTATTAAAAAATATTTTATTTTTCTGCATTGCATACTAGGTGAATTCCTCAGAACTATTTTCTAATTTATAAATTCTCTCTTTAAGTGTGTTCAGTCTTGACTATCTCTTATTTGTTGAGATTTGAAATTTTAATGCTTATATTTTTAATTTCCAAGTTTTCTAATTAGTTCTTCTTCATATCTATCTATAAATTCTTGTTTCATTCTCTTTGTTTTTAGTTTGTACTTTATAGTATTCAATTTTTATAGTCCTGTTGAGCACCACCCTCTGCCCCCAACTCTATCCAATCATGGGAAGCACTTATTCTCTCAACAGAAAAGATGCGATTCAGAGGGCAGAATGAGAGCCAAAAGTCGGTACATGTCTCTTATAGCACATGTCTCATGTTTTAGGAATCTCATATTAATTTTTATTATATTAATTTTGCATGTGAAAAAATAGGCTCTCCAGGAGTTAAGTGAATTGGCAAAAGATATATTGCTAGTGAGAGGTAAAGACATACTCAGACCCAAACTTTGTCTCTTCTGGTTTTTCACTATTTTATGCATGTTTTCATTATTCCATGTTACCCAGTTTTGATGAAACACATTCCCGTCTCCAACAGAAGAGAAACAGCTTCCCCTTGCTCACCCCCTCTTTATTCCTTACAGAGCTATTTAGACATCCCTCAAAGACTGCCAAGCAGAAGTATACTGCAAAAAAGTATACCGCAAGCACAAACATCAGGAAATTGATGCAAGCAGTCCAATGTGCTGATTATAGGGAACTTATCCATGTGGCATGGCGAATGTGGCCCAGCCCCTGATACAGAAAACCAGTGGGGAGCAAGTTGGCACACAGGAACCAAGTCCCCAGATTGGTTTACCCATGGGGAATCAGGCTTGCATTGTACCCTTGGCTGCTTTGAGGCTTGCTTTTTGATAAAACTCCCTCACCCTGAACTGAGGCAGCAAATGTTTACTGCATATCTCTAAAGTAACTTCCTAAAGTCTGTGCTAAACCTCCCAAGTATGGAGTGTAACCAGTTCAACCACTTTCCCCCTTGATCTGTAACACCCTTCTCTTTGAAGTAATTAGTAACATCCTTTCCTTCGTTATCTGTAAAAGGTAATCACCTATAGTGAACCTGTGCATAGTAAATGAGGACCATCCTCGATGCAATGTACCCAGAAAAACAATAAAAGCCTGTCTAGGCAGGGGTTGGGGCCCTCTTTCTCACTTGAACAGAGGCCATGCCATCCTTTTTTCTCCACAGGACTTCTGTAGCCCGTGTGAATTTGTCTCACGCAGCCACAACACAGGGACCCTTTGGGCCAGAGTCCGCATCAGCTAATCAGGTGGCAACATCTCAGACATCTTCTTGGCTCCAGCCAAGGTTAGAACCACCGCCATAGAAGTATCTGGTTGGGTGTTTAGCCATTGTGTCTGGAGAGTGGGAAGAATTTCCAGTCAGCAGAGCACTACAGCTCCAGGTCAGGTTTCCCGGACTGGGAAACAAACCTGTGACCCTTTTGTTTGCAGGTCAGCACTCAGGCCACTGAGCCACACCAGGTGTGGCACATCTGAAGCCTTTTAAATCACTACTCTGTGGTCCGTAGCTAGGAGGTAAGCTCAGGATGAATTAAGTTCCAGTATTTCGAGGCCCTTTTTGGCTTTGAGCTTATTTTGTTTTCCTAGGAATGACGTGCTAAGGGCCTTCATGGTTATCTGCTCGAAATTTGGATTGCTCCCTAATAAAATTATTGGCTAGCCTTCTAATAACTGCTCTTACGTCTTTCTTTCTGTCTAATGTTTTAATCATTGTATTTATTTAGGTGGAGAAGTTGACAGGAACAGCACAAACAGGCTCAAGAAGTCCATCCAAGAGCTGGTCTCTGGGGTGGACAAGTTCAGGGGATCTCCTCAGGTCAATGTCCTTTGGAACCATTTACCCCAGGTCTCCATTTCAAATCTCACAAAGCCTCCTTCCCCAATCCTTATTTGTGTTGTTCCAGGGAACTGCTTTCTCTAAAGTTCTAGCTGCCTGGAATTGGGAGGGTTTTAGCCAGCCCAGTTGGTGACAATCAGCCTTTGACCCAGAAACACAAAGTGCTCTTATAGACTGTTCTTGTTCTCCTGGGGTCTTCTTAATCTAAAACAACACTCTTCTGGGCTAAACATGTGCTGTTCTCATGTTGACTCATCTCCTTATTTCTCAAACACAATTTAAGATACAGTTTGGAATTGCAATGGCCACGTGGGGGAATTTTGACATGAACAAGATTGTTCATTTCAGAGGTGCAGTGCAGAAAACAAAGAAATCCTCATGAAGAGCTTGTCTTGCTGAAAAGAGAGATTCTGTCACTTAATGTAAGAGACTCAAGCACCTTCTCCTTTGTGTCCACACTCCAGGGAAGAGTTAAGTGCTGGCTTTTTATTGTGTAGCTTGATAAAAATGTCAAAGACCCAAGCTGTTGTCTAAAACAGTATGCTGTCACTCTCCTTCCAGTGTACACGTCAAAATCTGTTTTTTATATCTAACCGTTTTTAAACTTGCCTTGAAGAGGGAACCTCATTAAACTTATAATGATAATTTCATACTTATTCGAAGCCAACACCCTCTCATTTTTTGTTGTTTCTATCCCTCTTATTTTTCCATCTCTTAAAAAACTATAAAGGTAACTAATTGAAAACATCATTCAGTTATCTGGGTGTGCATTCTAGGGATATCTAGAGTATGGGTAAACTGTCAGAAATGTCTGAAAAGTTATTCAGTTGTGTTTCTTTTTGTGAACACAAAATGATTTTTCTTACTATATGTCTAAGGTAATAAGAAAAGGTTTTAGCTCTGAGGTAGAATCTTGGGCTTGACTCTGCCTTTAAAATTTACCATATACAAACATTGTCAGTATAGTTTTGCTTTGAACAAGACCATGGTTAAAGTTCTCATCATTCAGACTTTTGCCATTTTCTATTATTGGTTTTATGATATAGGTTATGCTGTTTCCACACCATATTTAAATATAAAAATTACATATGAAATTATATTCAACTAAATACAATCATGAGGATGGCTCATTTGGGGGTATGCACAGGATCTTGAGATTTTGCTTCCTGTGCGTGTCATCTACTGCATATTTTTTCTTTTTCTTTTTTTATTGTTGTTCAAGTACAGTTGTCTCCATTTTCACCCCACCAATCCCCCGCCTCACCCATCCCTGTCTCCCACCCTTGAACCTACCCCCATTGGCTTTGTCCATGGGTCCTTTATACATGTTCCTTGACAACCCTTCCCCTTCTTTCCCCCATTATCCCTCTCCCCCATCTTCCTGGTTCCTGTCAGTTCATTCTTTATTTCAGTGTCCCTGGTTCTATTTTGCTTGCTTGTTTGTTTTGTTGATTAGGTTCCACTTAGAGGTGAGATCACAAGGTATTTGTCTTTACTGCTGATTATTGACAGGACTCTTCTCAGCATGACCTCCCTTACCTTTCCGTTTTGACTTCCTATGGTCTTCTACCACTTAAGAAAAAAAAAACCTCTTGTGGTTTTCTTCCTTCTTAACTGCTACTATAAATTTAACTGATTCTTAACAAAATAACACTTCTTTTATCACTTACGAAGATAGATTTCCTTCTATAAGTTCCTTCTGGGTCTTAAGTTTCCCTCACATAATTCCAAACTTGAGTCATTACAAAGTGAGCCTTGACCCCACTTCAGCAAGATGTTTCTGCTGAGGTTGTTATAACCCTATCAGCAAAACTTAGTCCACTGGGAGTGGGAGCTGAAATTGGGACTCTGCTAGCTACAACAGTCAATCTGTTCTTGCTTTGCAGGAACTATCTGACTCCCCTCATGGAATGTATCCATCTCAAGAACAAAACATTGGCTCACTCCTATTGAGCTAAACAGCACCTCTTCTCCCAGCACAGTCTGTGCCCACTAGGGGATTATTCTTATGTGGCTATCAGGCTTACACCCACCTGCCAACACACTAACTGGCCCCCTGTGTATTCAGGACAGCTGTTAGAGGTTTTCAGTGTCTTCAGATTATCACTCCTGCATGGGGCCATGTTTTCCTGAAAGGCATACTCAGAAACCTAAAGATGCAAGTATAGAGCACTCCATGCCTACTCAGAGCTACAGTTCCCACAGTAGGGATCAGTACAACTGAGAAAGGTAACCCAAACTGGTCTCTGCTCTAGCAAATGTCACAAATAACAGGTACTTTTGCTCTAGAAATCCAGCAGATTTATTTAAACTTCATTAGTCAGCATTGGCTAATCATGGATAATCACATAGCCCTGAATTTCTTCTTGGGTAGTCAAAGAGAAAGTTGTATTATAGCAAATATGTCTTGCTATCCCTGTGTCAATACTACAGGCCAAATGGGACAGTGTGTGACTGGGTAAAGAGAAAGCTACTTGGATTCAGAGGTATGTTTTTATTGTCTGAGTTTTATATTTGGGTCCCCTGGCTTTGAGACCTGTTAGATGAACTAGTTATCCTTTTTTTTTTTTTTTTTAGAGATTTCCTGTGTTGCAGTTGGTGGATGTATTTTCCCAGAGTTTTTGGTGCTATAGTGCAGCCATTATCAAGTCACAGGGGCCAACAATTCATCTCACAACAAAGCAAGCAAAGACTGACCCCTAGTCCAACTACACACTGCATTCTCTGGACAACCTCCCAATCCTAATCAGTAAAAATTTAGCAATGAGCAAGATCTGGATGTCAAAGATTAATGTCCTACAGCTCTAGTTCACTTGGCCTCCAGTCTTTGACTGGAGAGCATTGGCATGTTAATTTATATATTCTCTCAAAAAGGAAATAAAGACTCAAGGAGAATAAGTAACTTGCCGAAGTTCACACTGCTAACCTACAGCAAGGCCAGAACTGAAAGTCAGGTTGTAAGATCTGGCTCGGATCTGACAAAAAACATCCTATCAAGTTGCCTCTCAGCACCAACAGGAGAGAAGAGAAACTTGCGGATCAGCAGACTTGCTATGCCAGAGTTCCCTGCAGCCGGCTCAGTTCCATAAACCTAAGAAAGTGAGAGAAAGAATCTTCAGGAACCATCCAGGCTAATCTCACAGGTGACAGATAAGTAAACTCTGTCCCAGAGAAGAAAATTGACTTGTTCAAGGTCACACAGCAAGTCAGTGGCATCGTCCAGACTTGAGCCCAGATCACCAGAGCTTGGTGCACTGCAGCCTCCTCCCCTCCCCAGCAGCAGCTGCAGTCCTCCTTCCTGGCACCAGGGCATGTTATTGTGCTCTCCCTGAGGCCCCTGCTTTTAGGAAAGAAACTTCTGCTGACAGGGTGGCTAGTTTTTCCCTTTAAGCCATGTGGAATTTGTGTTGTGGCATTTTATTAGGAGCATCCTCAAGTTTCTTAAGTGTGTAAGGCTATCTCAGCCACAGAGATGAGTTATAAAATACACTTCTAATTACATTTCTACCCATGGCTAGTGACTGACATAAACCTTGTGGTCAAGAATTGATTCTTTAAAGGATTGCATTCTTTCTGTAAAGCGTAAGTCTAGCTCTTTTTTCTGTTCTAAATGAGATCAATATGAAGCTGTAGACTTGATGGGCTTGAGGTGCCTTTGATCCTTTGTACTGAGCAATTTCCCGTCGCCACACCCTATGTTCCCACCCAAATCTAGGCTACACACCCCCATTCCCTAGCTGGACCACTTAGCCCCCAAGACCCTCTCCCTCTCTCTACACCAGGCTCCACGCAGCAGCCAGGTTCTCAGTGACACATGTACACTGGGTCATGTCACCACCCCCTTGCTTGAACTTCTCAGTGGCTTTCCACTGCTCTTTGGGCCAGTCTGGTCCCTTGCCCTGGGCCCCAAGGCCCTCGCAGATCTGGCTTCTGACTTCGCTCCACCCCTAGCTGACATCATTTCCCGTGCACTCAAACGGGCAGCCGCACTGGCCACTTTTCTGCACTGTGCCTAGACCCCCGCTTTGCACTGGCAGTGCTTCTGCCCTTGCTCTTCATGGTCTGGCTTGGAGGCTGGCCCTCATCCTTTTGATCTCAGCTCAAATGTTACTTCTCTGAGAGGCATTCTCTGACTGGCCTGTCTAAAGGGGTCCTTTCCAGTTATTTATTCTCAGCACCCTGTTAAATTTCCTTCTTCGTACTTAGTCGACGTTGGCTTGTTTGCCTGGCCTTTCCAAACAATGGCCTTTGCCTGGCCTTTCCTCCACCAGAATGTTCTGTTCTTGACTGTGGGAAATCTATCTTTCCCACACACCACTGTATCCCTAACACAGCACAGTGCTTCCAGGCAGCAGGTCTCAAGAAATAGTTGTTGAGTGATTTAATATTTATCGTTCATTCACAGTGAATAATCTCAAGCAACCTGATTATTCACTAATAAGGGTGTCATCAAAGAAATTATGATAGAATAACATGATTGGATATTATGTTGTGTGTAGTAATATGGGAAGAAAAAATGTTAATCCTATTTTCTTAAAATATGTGTCTATATTAGATATTTAAGAAACACTGCAAGGATAGGTGTGAAAATATTCACACTGTATTTTCTGGGAGTGAGTGCTTTTTCTTCCTTTTTAAAAAACAATTTGTATGTACACATTTTTCTACAATAAAACAATATTCCTTTTACAGTAATAAAAAGCCTTAAAAAATGAAGTTATATTATAATCTGACATGTGGGGTGGGAAATAATGGTGTTTTGGGGAACAGTACTCAGAGATAATCTGAGTCACCTCCTTTCTGTTTCAGCTCTTGAAAGTATGAGGAATCACCACCTGGAATACATGCAGACATCAGTCGGCCCCTTCTGACAACTTCAGCTGGCCCAATTCTATACCCTTCTTAAGTGTATAAGGCTATCTCAGCTATAGAGACGAGTTTCAGAACAATTCAACTATCCCGTGGGGGTAGTTCTCCACATTGAAGAGAGATGAGAAAGCAGCAAATACTGCACTCACAGGAGGGCAAGCCATGAATACTGTCTCCTTTTGAACCATCTCAAGTCATCCTGAAAAGTCAAATTCCAAGTTTCAGGGTCAATTTATAGCCAGATCATATTATAATCTGACATGTGGGGTGGGAAATCATGGGGTTTGGGGGAACAGTCCTCAGAGAGTGAGAATACGAATCACCTGGTTTGTGATTTCAGCTCTTGGAAGTATGAGGAATGAATACCTGGAATCCATACAAACTTCCATCGGATCCCTTCTGACAACTTCAGTCAGCCCCCTTCTGTAATCTTCTTAAGTGTATAAGGCTATCTTAGCCACAGAGATGAGTTACAAAATAATTCAACTATCCTGTGGGGGTTATTCTCAACACTGAAGAGATGAGAAAACAGCAAATGCAAAACTCACAGGAGGACAAGCCATGAATACTGTCCCCTTTTGAACCATCTCAAGTCATCCTGAAAAGTGAAATTCCAAGTTTCAGTGTGTATATAGAGGGATTATATTATAATCTGATGTAAGGGGTGGGAAATAATAGGGTTGGGGTGAACAGTCCTCAGAGACTGAGAATCCAGGTCACATGGTTTCTGGTTTTATCCCTAAAAGAATGAGGAATGACCACCTGGAATCCATCTGACCTCAGTTCACCCCCTCTCTCTCAATGTCTGTCGGCCCCCTTCTAAATCCTTCTTAAGTGTATAAGGCTATCTCAGCCACAGAGATGAGTTACAAGAAAATTCAACCCTCCTGTGAGGTAGCTCTCTACTCTAAAAGTATATGAGAAATCAACAAATAAAATATTCACAGGAGGACAAGCCAAGACTGCTGTCCCCTTTTGAAATGTCTCAAGTCATCCTGAAAAGTGAAATTCCACCTTTCAGAATCTATTTATAGCAAGATTATATTGTAACCTGACATGTTGGGTGGAAAATTATGGGGTTTGCAGGAACAGTCCTGAGAGAGTGAGAATCCGAGTCACCTTCTTTCTGGTTTCAGCCCTTGAAAGTATGAGGATAGACAATGCGAAATCCATCCAGACTTCAGTTGGCCCCCTTCTGATAACTTCAGTTGGCTCCCCTCTATACCCTTCTTAAGTGCATAAGGCTATCTCAGCCACAAAGATGAGTTATGAAATAATTTAACTCTCCCATGGGCATAGCTCTCCACACTAAAGAGAGATGAGAAAGCAGCAAATACAATACTCACAGGACAAGCCAAGACTGCTGTTCCCTTTTGAACCATCTCAAGTCATCCTGAAAAGTGAAATCCCATGGTTCAGGTTCTATTTAAAGGCAGATTATATTATAGTATGACCTGTGTGCTGGGAAATAATGGGGTTTGGGGAACAGTCCTCGGAGAATGAGAATTTGAGTCATTTGCTTTCTGGTTTCAGCCCTGAATGTATGCGGAATGACCACCTGGAATTTGTCCAACTTCAGTCCTCCCCCTCTGACAACTTCAGTTGGCCCCCTTCTATACTCTTCTAAGATGTATAGGGCTATCTCAGCCACAGACATGAATTACAAAATAATTCAACTCTCCCATGGGGGTAGCTCTCCACTCTAAAGAAATATGAGAAAGCAGCAAGTACAACACTTGAAGGAGGACAAGCCAAGACTGCTGTCCCCTTTTGAAGCATCTCAAATCACCCTAAAAAGTGAAATTCCACATTTCAGGTTCTATTTATAGTTGGATTATATTGTAATCTGACAGGTTGGGTGGAAAATTATGGGGTTTGCAGGAACAGTCCCTATGGTGAGAATTGAGGTCACCTACTTTCTGGTTTCCCCTGCAGAAAGTATGAGGAATGACCACCTGGATTTCATCCAGACTTCTGTGTGCCCCCTTCTGTGCCCTTCTTAAGCATTTAAGGCTATCTCAGCCACAGTCATGATTTTCAAAATAATTTAACGCTCCTGTGGGTGTAGCTCTCCACAAAGAGAAATGAGAAAGCAGCAAATACAACATTGGCAGGAGGGCCAGCCAAGACTGCTATCCTCTTCTGAACCATCTCAAGTCATCCTGAAAAGTGAAATTCCAAGTTTCAGGGTCTATTTATAGCTGGATTATATTATAATCTGATATGCAGGATGGAAAATAGTGGAGTTTGGGGGAAGTGCTGCCACCTGCTCCCCTGCATCGATCAGGTCCCGAGGGAAGGCGAGAGGGGATTAAGAAATGCAGAGGCAAAGTCTAAGCGGGGTCAGGTGCAGTTTCTTTTCTGGAATGCAGAGGAGGGAACCATTTATTGGTAAAGTCATGCTATATATATTGAGCAATCTTTGAAACGAGGTGTGAGAAAGACAATATGCAAGGCTATGTGCATTTTATTTTTCTAATGACATTACCTGCTATTTTTTGGTACAGTGATGTGGCAAGGAGCCAAGTCATTCTTTCCTTACAAAAATCAATCTTCTGTGGCCTTGGGCAGCTGTGCTGAACCCGAGGCCTGAGTTCCAACTCCGTTGGCATGCATTATCCTGCTTGGCTCTCCACAGGAAGGGTCCTCAGAGAGTGAGAATCCAAATCATCTCCTTTCTGGGGTCAGCCCTTGAAAGTATGAGGAATAACCACCTGGAATCCATCTAGATTTCTAGTTGGCTCCTTCTGACAACTTCAGTTGTCCCCCTTCTATACCCTTCTTAACTGTATAAGGCTGTCTCAGCCCCAGAGGTGAGTAACAAAATAATTCATCTCTCCTGCGGGCATAGCTCTCCACACTAAGGAGAGATGAGAAAGCAGCAAATACAACATTCAGAGGAGGACAGCCAAGACTGCTGTCCCCTTTTGATACATCTCAAATCATTCTGAAAAGTGAATTCCAAGTTTCAGGGTCTATTTATAGCTGGATCATCATGCTACACCCCTGTCAAGAACCTTTGATTATTCCCTATGGCTCAAAATAAAGGCACAGACCTTTAACTGATTATCCGTGGCTCTTTGTCTTCAGGTGCTCAGTGTACCTCCAGCAGCTCAGTTCCAACAGAAATAA
Organism: Anoura caudifer; assembly: GCA_004027475.1. NCBI lineage: Eukaryota > Metazoa > Chordata > Mammalia > Chiroptera > Phyllostomidae > Anoura > Anoura caudifer. Next base: position 15,870 of record PVKU01013560.1, on the reverse strand, counting down.
CTGCCCCTCTTTTTGACCCTCAAATATTTATCTCTCTCAACAAATCACTTTTTTACTTTTTTTAATTTTTGTCCAGGTACATTTGTCTGCATTTTCCCCCACCACTCTTCCCATCTCAGCCATCTCCATCTCCTATTTCTGATCTCACCCCTCCTTGGTTTTGTCCATATGTCCTTTTTACATGTTCCTGAAAACGCTTCCCCCTTTCCCCCACATTATTCCCTCCCACCTCCCCTCTGGTTACTGTCAGTTTGTTCTTAATTTCAATGTCTTTGTTATATTTTGCTTGCTTGTTTGTTTTGTTGATTAGATTTCACTTACAGCTGGGATTGACATATCACTTTCAACACAAACACAGATACTGGGTCTTTTCTTCACTCTGAGGCAAGCTGTCTATTTTTGTTGTTATCTTACCTAGCAGAGAGCCCAGCATATAATACATATTGAATAAATGAATTAGTGTTTGCTTGGAAAGATTACATGCATTCTCCCCCTCCTTGTCTTGGTAGAATTGACTACCACTGAAGAAAAAAGAGATAATGTCTTAGAGTTTTTCGACAGAATGTCAGCATAAAGCTCAAATGAGATGGCAAGTTGAAGAAAGTGTGGCATTGCTGTATTTGTAGAATATTTTCTCTGGAAGAAGTACACTAAAGAATAAGAAACACATTACATTACGAGTAGAGAAGATGCTACTGACTATCTTCATGGTTTGTGTGTACTCTTTAACCCAGATTTATGGTCAGGAAAACAAAGACCCTCTTTACTTGCATAATTTTATTCCCTTCCTTTGTTGCTTTAAATAGGCAAGATGTGGTTTGCATTCCTTTCACTACTACTGTTTGCTTTGTGTTCCTGAACAAAAATTACTTGCCCTCAAAGATTGCTCTCAAAGGTTGTTAAAGATCCCCTCCACCTTATGCATCCCCCTTATTTATAATCAAGGTCTTGTTGAGTGTTGCTAATGGAGGCTCCCTCCACACCCTATCTTCTGTGATAAATATTCTTAGGTGATGAGTCTAGTAATGTTTAACACCAGTAATATCATTGTCCTTTAACCTTACTGTGAGTACCCTAAAGCTGGAAGGATTATCTGTGCATACAATTACTCTTGACAAAGATGTGCAGCAACATCCCAGGAGTGTAAAGATCATCCATTACCATCACCACTGGAAGGTAAGAATAGCTCTTTACTGTTACCTGCCTTTTTTTCTGTTTATTCTCCCTCTTAATTGTGAACTGCATTCTGCAGGATAGGTTACTCCCTATAGCCTAATATAACTTAATTGGCTCCTCCCAGAACATGCAGGCTTGGCAGGGCCAAGATTAAAATGTAAATCTAATGCCTTTGCCTCTACGCTGTGGTAAACCTCCATTACAGTTTTATGGAAGTCCAACTTCTTGGCAATGTGGAGAAAAAGCAACTATAACCTTCCTTGATATTCTAACCTAGCTAACAATCTTCAGCCCCAAGGAAATCTTCCAGCAGTCCAAGATAGATAGGTACACATGCATACCTGTAAATGCACACATTCTCCAATCAACCATAACCTTAAATGTGAAGCCAGAAACCAGAAAGAAACTCTCAGGATAACATTGTTACGATCTGGGTTTGTCTCCATCTCCCAGAGCTCTCTGATTTTACCATGACCAAACCCTGAATCCCAGGGCCTTTTTTCTTCCAATGTCACTCTTAGCACACAGAGCCCCCAGGAACTTCCACCACTCACCAACCTCCAATAGGTACTGATCGCTAAACTTGTGCAGCAATTCGTGCTTTCCATATCTCTTCCACTTGCACTAGCTGGGTCTGTCTAGCAAATACATTTCTGTGACTTCAGTGGTATTTCAGCCTAAAAATTTTCAGTGATTTTTGATGCTGGTTGTGGCCAGGCAACGGTTGACCCTCCCCTAGGGCTTTAATTCTTTTGCACACTCTCTTCTTAGCTTCTATCTGATGCTGCCAGCAGCTCTTCACAGACACTCATATTGAAGCACATAGTGGGATGAGAATGAAGGAAAGGCCTCAACTGCCTTCTCGGTGTGAAACTTAGACTGCACATGAGAAGACTTCTTGCTCCAAGACAGGAGCGAGGTGGTATCAGAGGAAGGAGGTGCTGTCCAGTGAAGTCAGGACAAGGCTGTTGGCAGCTTCCATTAGTTCCGCTGGGGCAGGCCAGTGGCAGTTGGCAGTTGGCAGCTGGCAGTTGGCAGTTACTTCTGAAGTTGAGCTGAGGATGCTGGGATGGATTTTCAAGTGCACTTATAATCATGAGCCTAGTTTGTTCTCAAGGAAGCAGAATAGCAGGGAGAAGATATATTCACAAATACTGCCAAAACCTCTTATTAGTCTTGGGCTTCCACATCCTTCCTGAAAACTTTAGTCAAAGTGCTAAGCAACCCAACTTTCCAACTCTTTCCCATTTCTTCATGGTAGACGTTTCTTGCTGGTAAAGCTATAGCTGAAAGTGGGAAAGATAATGGTTATAAAAACTGTCCTAGCTGTTCTACAAAAAGCTTTGTTGGAATTAGAGTATGGATCTCTGAGTCTCAGCTAGGTTTATTGGGTCAGTAACCTTGCTAACTCATTGGCTCAAGAATTGGTAGAGGAGCTGTTTTATAAATGCTTGATATTTGTTGGATGGATAAATAAACAGCTAAATGAAATTTTATCTGAGCCCCAAAATTGCCTTTACCAGCACAAAAGTTAAAAAAGCCTCAGCATCCTCAGGCCACATATGCTGGAAAAATGCCAGTCTGTCAGCCCTAGGAAAAAGTGAGCAAAATGAAGCAAGTCCTAAACAAGTCTATGACAGGCAATTTCCCTCCTCCTTTTGTTGCCCTCACTTCCACTGTGGCCCTAAAAATCCCATCACAGCCAGTCATCAAAAGAGCGACAGCAGGAGATAAAGGAATCATTCTTTGCTGTGGCCACTTAGAGGTTTCCCGGGAACCTGGCTTTCTGCCAACATGTTGCTGCATGAGTGTGGTGGAGACAAGCTAGGGATCTGCTATCAGTGAGCCCAAAGTTTGAGTCCAGGGTCCTCTTACTAGATGTGAGACTTTGAGCAAATTACTTAACCTCAGTAAACCTTATCTATTTCCTCAATCTGTGAAATGAAGATAATACTGGGTAAAGCACAAGAATGATGTCGGGAATATTGGTGGTGCTCAATGAGTGTTTTTATCACTCCTGCATCCCATTCTGTCACTCCTTACTTTCTCTTCCTTGCCATAACTTCTAATCACATCATTGCCTATGAATAGTCAGAAAGCAGAGTGATCAGAACAACTAGGTTTTTGGACAGCCAAGGACTTATTGACAAGTCCAAGAGCAACCACTGCAGCCCGACCAATGGCCTGGTTTTTTGAAAAGCACAGCTAGAAGCTGGTGATATCCCTAAGCCCACATAGATTCCTAAGAATGAAAGAGGTATGTTTGTATTCATAAAGTAACTCATGACCCTTTAAAAGAAAGCTAGTTTGTTTGTTTTTTGTTTTGTTTTGTTTTGCTTCCAGGACCTCTCATGTGGCACCTAGATTGCCAAGAGCCTACTGCTGTTGACTCAGTAATGTCACCTGGGAAGCTGCGTGCCAGATTGTGTCTAGCTCTGTGAAATAGGACTTTACTCATTAGTGCCTTAGTCCCCTCATGTGTAAAACAAAGGGGTTGCACTAGATGCTCCCTAGAGCACCTTCAAGTTTGTTTGTTTGTTTGTTTGTTTGTTTGTTTGATTTTTACAGTAAGCAGGACTAGATTAGATAGATTGGGAGATTCTTGAAATTTGGAATGTAATCGATGTAAACTTGTAATCAGCTTCATTGGGGAATCTTCCAGGGGCAGAAACATGCTGAAGAAAGTCAGGAGGCAGAGCTTACTGGGAGGGAGAGTAAATCTTATGTCCTTTCCTTCCTGCAGCCCTTTAGTCAGCTCTGACCCAAATTAGCTCATATGATCTGATCAGCTGATAAGAATCCCTAGAGTTTGCTAAGAACAGGCAAGGAATATAATCACCCCATTTCTTTTTTTTTTTTTTACAAAAGAAACTGAAGCTAAGAAAACAAGTTATTCAAGACTTTACAGCAAGAAACTGACTGAACAGGACTGAAACTCAGGCTTCCAGTTCCATCACCCAGTGACCCTCTTGTTGCACTACTTCTCAGAGGCTCTTAGGCACTTTAGTGGAACCAAACGAAGGTGGAGAGATTGGAAGAGAGAGCAGAGGGATTACATGGTGGGGTGGGGGGGCGGCATGTAGAATATGGCCTTGAGAAGCAGGATAGTTATCTGGGGAGCCAGAGGAAGGAGAAAATGGAGAGGCCAGTTGACCCCATCTATAGGATTTTTGAACACACAATTTGAACGTCCTCTTCATTTGTGGGGTCAGACTCGTTGAGTTTTATGATGTAGCTGATGAACCAGGACAGAAAGAGGTAGTTATGCTGGTTCAGAGCTTGATGACTCCTAAGAGAAACTTTAGCATTTAGATCATGGATTCAATCACCAGTCTGGGCACATATGAGAGGCAAACAGTCAATGCTTCTCTCTCTCTTCTTCTTTTCCCCCTCCCTCTCTCTGGTTGACATTTATAAATATGTGCCTCTGAGGTCCAAGGGAAATCCACACTGCCATTGACATCTGGCTACACAGCTCTGAGCAAACCATGTGGCAGGCCGCACTGTATGGGGCAGATCTGGGTTGGCCACCTAGGTGCAGGAGTGATGTACAGGCATAGAGAAGGATCTGGAAGAATCTTCTTAGACCAGGAAGCAGAAGAGGGAGGGCCTGGGAGAGTGTGGTGTGGGGGGTGTGGGGAGTGTGGGGACGGGTGGCCCCCAGGGTCTGAAGAGCCCAGGAGGTGGGGAAGAGGGCCAGGCAGCCAACAGTAGGAATTAAACAAAAATAGATTTCACTTTAACGTGCATAGCACTACAGCCCCAACCAGCTTAGCCACCGCTGTCTGGAGCCACGTTCAAATTTTAAGACTTAAGGTTTAAATGGTTCTATGATAGGGAGGGATCACAGAAAATAAAATATGCAAAGCTTAACCTCCCAGAGGGAGAATGAAAATGTTTTCATTTGAAGTTAACCTGTAAAGTGGTATAGTTTCAGGTAATAATGACATGGGAAGGTCAGAGGGCTCACTCTCCTCAAACTCTTCCTCAGCACCAGTTGTGGCATCTGGACAGTCCAAGGGGAGGCTAATATGTGCTATCCCTATCCCAGCTCCCCAGTTGGAAGGCAGGGGAGAAGGGAGAACCTGAGGTCTTCCATCTCTGCTGCAGACACCAAGTCCCTCCCTCCTCTCCTCAGCTTGGACTCTCACAGTGAAAACTGCTGTTAGGTACTTGATATTGGGTATACTTCACCTACCAAAGTTCCTAGACTAATTTTTGTCACAAACTTTTGCACATTGTTTGAATACCTGAACGCAGGTAGCGTTCAAGAGGCCCTGATTCCAATTATGCAAGAGAAAACACAACGACGGCATTTGTAGGCAAAGAAGGCTTTTGGGAGAGCACACCTGATTGCTATGGAGTGCTGGGAAAGGCATACCGCCTATGTGAGGCTGGGTGCCCATGCAGTAGTCCCTGTGCCCCCTGCCCTACCCTGCAACCCCAGGTCCAGGAAGTCGGAGTTCTTTCAGTGTTGGCTTGCAGTCATGTCTAATGGGCAGAAAAAAGCTTTGCCCACCGATGCGGAAAGAATTCAAGAGGTGGAATGGGGTACCAGGCTTCCTCTTTGATAGTCCATTGAAGAGGAAGCAATGAAGGAGAGTTGAGAGCCCAAGTCCAGGGCCGTTTACTCCAAATTGTGAATGTTTGGTAACTCTACCCGGAAGTTCTTATATTTCTCATCAAACCAGGCTCTGAATTCCAAAATGTCTGTTTCCAGAACAGTTCAGAGCATGAAGGTATCTGACAGAAATATGAAAGTTGGAGCAGTACTCCTGCCATCAGCTCTCAAGCCACCTTAATAAATGACTAATAATGCCCATTCATACTATGTACACACATTATGAGGAAAGAAAAATTCCCAACTAGAAAAGCAAGTGGCCAGACATGTTTAGAGTAGAGACCCTCTGAGCAAGTTGGGAAATAAACCAGGCCTTGTCCTTCTCCCAGGGAGCTTAGGAAACCCTCCTATGATGACCACACATAAAGAGGAGTTCAGATTACAACCTGGAAGGGGAGTGATTATCCACTGACCACAGGGACAAGTGGAGTGAGACCCACAATAAGGGAAAGGCCCATAAAGAAGAGGAAAGCAGTCTAAAACAGACATTGAGTTTATTATTTACCTAACAAGGGGAGAGTCTCATGTAATTAAAAAGATCAGGAAGATTGTCTGAACTGAAGGGCAGTGGGACAGAGATGGTGTAGACAAAAGCAAGTTTTGTCTGAACCCCTGATTGGCTCAAAAAGCAAATTGTAAACCCTCTCTTGGAACTGGTTGGGGTTCCAATTTTGTGTCACAGAGGCACAGTCTGGGCAGATTATGGATGGATCTGTCATGTGAGGCTGGCGTACGTGTCCTATCTCATCTCAGTGAAACTTTTCTTTGACACCTACTTTAGTTAAGAGGAGCCTTTGGGCTACCACTGGTTGCTACTTGACTTTGTACCCATTACCCCAGCTCTTTTATTCTCCCTGTCTCTTTTGGATGGGCATATCTCTCTCCTAGCTAAATAGATGAGAAAACCACATGAAAGAAATTGGATCATGTTGTTAGCAGATACTTATATTTTCTAAAGAGGAAAAATGAGGCACAGAACCCAGTAAGTTGGGGAATATATGATTAAAATGCTGCAGAATTGTGGAGAAAGGTTAACTGGAATGACATAACCAAAGGGTAACAGCACTTAAATCTAGGTGGTGGGATTGCAGATGATTGCTATTTTCTTTTTTTTCTGTATTGGTTTTCTATGTTATTCTTTCCTGTAACAGGATTCTATATACATGAAATCTGTCCAGAAAGTATCCAGCCACATAAAATGAAAAATAGAGCTGTTTATTGAAGAAGATACAAGAAACATTATACACAGGACAATGATACCTCAGTCCCCTTCAAAGTAGGCACCTTGTGACCTCACACAGTTCTCCCAGTGACTCTTCCACTCTTCAAAGAAACTGCAAAATTCTTTGTTGGAATCTCCATCAGCTGCTCCATCCTATTTCCCTGAATCTTATCAATGGTCTGAAATCTCTTCCCTTTCAGAAGTGTTTTTAGTTTTGGGAAAAGCCAGAAGTCACAGGGCACTAAATCTGGGCAGTAGGGAGGATGAGTCAACTGGGTGATTTGATGTTTCACAAAAAAGCTCTGCACCAGATGCTATACATGAGCAGGCACCTTTTTGTGATACAATCACCAGTTGATCATATCTGCAGCCATTTTTGTTGTATCGCATCACTCAGCCAATGAAGAACATTGAGGTAGTACTCCTTACTAATTGTTTGGCCTGGAGAGTGCACTCATGATGGACAACACCTTCCCAATCAAAAAGCACAGTTAACCTAGTGTTTATCTTGCCCTGCCAGTGACTGATCTTTGTTGATTGCAGCCCATACACATTCAACATTCTCAGGTGTTCTGCTTGTTGCAGGCCTTCCAGACCATGGGTCATTTTCAACAGATTCTCAACCATCTTTGAAGCATTTGTGCAACACTTTTATTTGTGGTACACTCATTTCATTGTCCCCAAAATTCTTCTGAATCATCCATAGTTTCTGCGGAGGAATGTTCAAGCTTAATGCGAAATTGGATGTAGATTCATTGCCCTACTCGGTCATTTTGAATGTGACGGCCACACAGTACAAATGTTTACTCAATGGTGTCTACCATCCCCACTGACCATACAGGGAAGTGGTCACTGTTCGTGCTTGCACATTCCAGTCTACTCCCCTTGGCTGCCAGGTTACACTGACGGCACATGAACTGTTGTTATATTAACAATGGCTGGACTTTTTCTACAAGGACAGACCTCATATTCTGCAATTCTGTGTGTTTGAAAATTTTTGAAAAAAATTTTTTGATGCAGCAAGGATGAGTTCAAGGTCAAAGTGGCTATAGAGCATCAAAGGGTATGTGTATAGCAAAACCAGGACATTCTTCCAGAACAGGAGTTGAGCATTCAGGGCTTTCACCTAAGCCTGGTGCCCCCATGAGGGCCAGAGTCAGGGGCTCCATCAAAGCCAGGTAAGCCTATCTCTGCTCTCCCACAGCTCCAGAACTGTGGCAGTGCTCAGGGACCCAGCCTGCCCTAGGAGAGTGCACTCAAATACTGAACAAATAGCTTGTTGTCTTCTTGAGCAACATCCTCTGCAAAACAAAAGCTCAGAGAGGACTCCTTTGTTCTCCAAAACTGGTGGTGGCACAATCCCACCTGGACTCTATTTCTCTGGCCTCAGTGTTCCCTGGTAGATATGGTCAGCAAGGTCAGTTCCCCAACCTCACGCCTCTAAGACCTGAGCTGCACTAAGAAAACTCAAGTCTATCCTACTTATTTTTTTAAAGACTGAGTTAAGAGAGCCCACAGCTTCTGTCCAGTTGTTAGCCTACTTTCCCTGTTAAAGGAAATTGATTAATAACTACATATCTACCCATGATATTCTGTCTGATAATATTCTTTTATATATATTTTTCTCTCCTTAGTCAAGGGGAAAGAGATTAAGGCTACTATAAGTTTTTCAGCCCCTTCTTATGTGATCCTCATTGTTGCCTCTCTTGCAGACCAAGTCAACTCAACCCTATAACCCTCCCTCCAGGGTCACCTTCTCAACCTACCCCATTGGATAGATTGAGAAGGATAATCTTTGTCATTTCATGAGGGAAGGACTGTTTGTGAATTGGGGAACAATTGGGCTATCCAACAAATCAATCATGATGCTGAATTCATGCTTGCATGTCCTGATTTGCCATGTGGTAGAGAAGTTTTACATGTGTCCCCAAAGATTCTGGGAGTCCCCTAAAGTTCTATAGAATTATTGTGGGTATATATGTGGTTGTTAACTATGTTTTTCTTGCGAGGGGGACCCATAGCATTCATTAAATTCTCAAATAGGTCCATGATCCAGAAAAATGTCAAGAACACTTCATATGATGGCTCTGTCTCCTAAGTTACACAGTGATTAGTTTCTAGGAGAAAGTATACCATGGGCCAGAGAGGATGGTGAAGCTAGAGGCAGGGCAGTCAAGTGGAGGTTCCCATCTCCTCTCTCCTGGCTAAATTGAACAGATAACCACAATCTCCTCTTGGGTGGAGCAGCCCTAGCACACTTCCATGTGGTCATTGGGAAATGTAGTTCATAGAAGGGAAGAAAGCAACATTTATTGAGCAACTAGTTCATGGCCAAGAGCTAACAGTTAACATGCCTTTTCTTGCTATAACCCCAGACATTATGTCTCAGGTGAAACTTATTATCCTCATTTTGTAGATGAGGTAACAGGCTCAGAGAAGTCAAGAACTTCCCCTATGTCACACAGCTTGCAAGAGACAACTGAATTTACTTTGTGGGCAACAGTTCATAAACTTTTCATTCTATTCTGCAGCCCCGTCACATCACTTGTGTCCCTGGTGGGGTGGGGGAAGGCACCAACATGATATCTATCCTCTTGGAGATTCAAGTTCTCATATCTGCACAATGGAAATTCAGTTTGCCCTTCTTGTGTGGCAGTTTTCTAGAGAGTAATTAAGAAGCTTAGGAAGACCTAGCCAAATTCAGTTTAGCAGGCTCAGCTCTACACTTTGGAATAGACCCCTTCTCCGACCCTCTGCTACCAGAGGAGGGCTTGGAGGTTAAGGCCATTGGCCAGATATGCCCTCAGCAAGGGCAGAAACCAGAGAGCAGGCGATGTTGCTACCTCCTCCCTATAAATTGGGGTGGTGGGTCAGACACAAATGGAAGGAATGCCCTGATTACAAGGTGCTTTTGTGGCACCAGAGTTCCAACTGAACAGCCCTCACTAGGTGTGTGTGAAAAGCCTTCTTGCTGCTCAGTGAATGGCAATTTCTTTGTTGAGGGTGGCAGGAATAGAGAGGAGGATAGAAACAGGAATAAGGGTGGCACCCCAGCCCTCAACCAGTACATCATCTTCCCAAAAGAAGCCCTCCTTAACCAGGAGGAATGGCACAGGCTGTCTCAGACAGGGGACACCCCTGTCCAGCCTGATCCCACCATGATGCAGGCATTTGCAGAGTACTTCCCCAGCCCCAGCTCACCAACCTGGTACTGACTACCATGGAGGAACAGAGTAGCAGCAGGGCCCAGTTGTCTTTGGCTTCAGCCCACTTGATGAGCGCTGTCATTTGATAGTGAGGTGCAGACATGGGGAAGGTAGTGTGGTGCTACAGCATGAGCTCTGCCTTGAAAGTCAAGAGCCCTGGACTCTTCCCCTGGCTCTGTCAAAAACCTGCCAGAAGGCCATGGCCAAGTTCCTCTCCTCAGGTGGCTTTTATTCATTCACCCCTAAAATGTAGGCTTATGCTAAATTTTTCTCTGGTCCCACGGGGCCCTAGCATTGCAATGCTGAGCTCATAACTGCAGTGCCTCCTATCTGGGTGGCTGACTCTTCAGTTAATGACCACCATGTGGAGGAGTGTAGGCACTGCTGGGGGATTCACCCTGATACCCTGGGGTGTCAGGGGGCATAGACCTCTGTGAAACGTAAGGCTGTGGACTGCAAACAAGCAAGCTCATGGAATATCTATTGATAATATCTTGGGCCAAAATGACCTTCTACAATTACCCCTTGGACCAGATCCAGAATTCAGCTGGCACTGATCTGTACACTATGGAGAACCATGTGAACCCAAGGAACAGCTCTCTATCCACATAAGTCTTCTGAGGACTTCCTGCTCCAAAGTATCCTGCATGTAATTACAAAGAGAAAGAAGTGGGTAGTTAGTCTCTGGTGCAAGACTTAGCAGGCAATCTAATTAAGTAGATCAAGGAAGCCAACCTCACCATGAAGGAAATCGGGCTCCTTGGGATCACTGAGCTGGCACTGCACTCAGGAAAAGTAAGACTGTGGGGACCAAGTCAGAATCAAGTGTCAGTCTCTGAACCACTTAATGTACCTCCCTTGGGTCTCTTCGTTGCTCAGGGCTTAGTTTATTCCCCACCCCCTCATTCTAGGGCAGTACAGCATCCAGTCTGTAGACTTACACAGTGTGGCCATCAGGCCTCCCCCACACCCTGAGCACCAGCCTTCCATGTCCTTGGCACATCCAGCCCCTCAATCCCCTGTGTCTGTTTCTCTTAGGCACCATATCTTTTCTCACATAAATCCTTGTCCCCAAAGTGTGGCATGATCTCCAGGGGGTCAGTGATCTGTACTTTCTTCCAAATAGAGTCTTTGAAGAGCCTGGTTCCCATCTTGAAAGACCTCCTGAAGGGTGAGTGGTGAGTGAGATCCAGATAGAGAAGGTCCTACGGAGCATCATCCACCACAGGAAAAAGAGAAGACAACAAACTGGTCTTGGTAGCATTGCTGAGCAACCACATGCACTCATCAATGACGTATGGGCCTAAGTCCCTGGGAGTAGGTGGGAACAGTATGGGCTGAACCTGCAGATGAACCCTTGAAGTTGAATTAAGGATCCTGGGGCAGGGCTATGAGACTGTGGTGGAAGGCTGAAATCACTGAGGGGCAGAAAAATGGAGACATGACTACTTGAAGCTGTGCATTGGACAGGCCCCAAATTCATCCCCTACTACATACAGATGTGCCTAGCACACACTCATCCACTTCTCTCTTACCCCAGTTCCCCGAGGGAGCCACTGAAGGAAAAAAGTGATACTGATATGAAATTACTTCTGACTCCCAGGATCTTCTCCTGTAGACTTGGAGAGTGTGGAGAGAGCTCATGACTTCTAGCCTCCTTCCAAACAACACAGGGACCCTAGAGTGCTAGGTGCCTGGTCACAAGAACCCAAAGGCTCAGAAACCTGAACTTCCCAGACCAGTACCTATTCTCTGCACATCTTATCCTCCTTACAGAACATGGAATATTTGAGCTGAAGGGACTTGACATCAGAGATGCTTGCTCACAGTGCTCCTGTTCTGGCATCTATAAATATAGATGAGCTGATTTCTGAATATTTATTTTCAGAAATAAATAACTTTTTAGTTTTTGAGCCTTGGATTTAAATTATTTTTGTGTCACTCTTGTCATCTCTTAGAGCCTGGACACTCACTCCATTGTGGAAGGGTCAAGATCTGAGTCATCTATATCTCAGTCACTTCTGAAGTCCAACACGTGTATTTGACTTTAACAAAGCCCAAAGATAATCTTTTCCTTTCGTCCAAACAATGAAAGGAACTTAGAGCACTTTAACTCTGATTACACCCTCCCATTTTATATATTAATATTGTCCAGTATTTTAATTTCACATTCCTTTAAAATCCCCAAATTTGATCTCTAACAGCATCATTACTATTGTTTTGTTTTATAAAGTCAACACCTGTTTAGATTTACCCCATGTTTACCTTTCCTTGGTTTACCTTGGTTTACCTTTCCTTTCCCTCATAGCTTTTGCCCCCGTTCTAGATTACCTTTTCTTTCTGTATGGCTTCTTCAGCGAGGGTCTGTTAATGCTCAATGTTTCAGTTTTTGTCTGAAATGTCTTTATTTTTCTCACATTTATCTTTTGTTATTAGCAGTTTAGGATGTATTGGCATGAATTTCTTCCATTTCAGCCTGTTTGGGGTTTGCTGAATTTCTTGAAATCTCTATATTTATGTCCTTTATCAAACTTTGAAAGTTTTTAGTCATTATTTCTTCAAGTTTTTTTTTTAGCACCACATTCTTCCTCCTCTCCTTTTAGGAGTTTAATGACAGTAATGTTGGACCTTTTGTTCTTGTTTGGTAGGTCTCAACATTTTATTTCATTTCATTTTCATTTTTAGTCTACTAAATTTGTATTTCTAAGTTTAATAATTTCCCACAGTTTTTCTTTATAGCTTCTATTTCTTTGCTGAGACTTTTATTTCTATATTCATTTCAAGGGCGTTCACTGTTGCTTCTTTGAGTATTTTGTATATAAGCTGCTTTAAGATTTATATCAGATGATTCCAACATCTGTTTCCTCTTGACTGGCAGATCAATGGTCTTTTTCCATATGCGTTAACATTTTCCTGGCTCTTCACATATGGAGTTATTTTTTATTGTATCGTTTTAAATATTACATTATGTGACTCTGGGTCTCATTTAAATCCTACAGAGCATGCTGATATTTTTGCTTTAGAAGGCAATTGACCTGTTTATCTTCAGGCTGCAGGTTGTGACTAGCTTCTGGGAGTACACTGTGATTTCAGTGTCAGTTCTGAATTCATTGCTATTGCTCTTTGAGTTTTCACTTGCCCAGGCTCCTCCTCCTCTATGGGCTCCATGGTTTTACAGTTCCCAGGATCCTTTCTCCCCATTGTTTTGTCAGAAAGCTGGGACTTTAGTTACCCCGCAATGGCAACCACGTGTCTGACTGTGCCTACAATTGCGCCAAGTGGCATGAGGGCAGAGAGAGGAAGTAAAGCACCGGAGCTTTGCCCATCCTCTTGGGGCCTCAGCTCCTTCACGTGGAGAGTAAGGTTTCCCTCCCTCAGTGTTTGGGCTCCCATGGATTCCCATTTGGGGCTTGTGGGGGGTTGGGGGGGGCTGAGCATGAGGGCACAAGGGAAGAAAAAGAAGTGAGGGATTTCCTTACTCTCTTGGGGCACTATGAGTTCTCTTTATGGATCTTTGAGTTTATTTGGAGGGCTTCTTTTGGAGTTCTCTGTCTGCCCATCGTCCATGCTTCCCAGTTTTTCTCTGCTTTAGTTGAATTTATTCCTAGGTTTTTATTTAATTTAATTTAATTTTATTTTGCTGCAATTGTGCATTGGATTGTTCTCTTAGGTTTCCTTTCTGATAGCTTTTACTGGTGTATAACATACAACTGATTTCCAAATATTTATTTTATATTCTGATACTTTAGTGAAATCATTGATCAGTTTCAGATTTTGGGTTGAATCTTTAGGGTTCTCTATATAGAGTAGCATGCTGCTTGCAAATAATGACAGTTTTATTCCTTCCCCTTGGAATGCCTTTTAATTATTTTTCTTGTTTGATTGCTGTGGCTAGTACCACTTTGCCTAAGAGTGGTGAAAGTACACATCTCTGTCTTGTCCTGATCTTTTCATTTTTTCCCCATTGAGTTTGATGTTATCCATGTGTTTGTCATACTGGCCTTTATTATGTGGAGGTATGTTCCTTCTATTCCCACTTTGCAGAGAGTTTTTCATAATTGTTGCTGGATTTTATCAAAACTTTTTTGCATCTACTGATATGATCATATGACTCTTACTCTGTTCTCTTTACGTGGTATATCATGTTAGTTGATTTGTGGATAATTTGCAACTGCCTTTGGGACCTTGATAGTTTTCCAGCACTTAATTTTTTTTCTAATAAAATTAATAGTAACAAATGCATTTTCTTTTATATTGTATAATGAGATGTGCCAACTTTGGAAAGAGCTTCATGAACATTTCCCAAGTAAGTAATATATAGGATGCTACAATAGGGGAAAAGATTCCTTCAAAGTTGAAGATAAACTAGCATGTCTAATGTCACAGAACAGGAAAAGGTCATTAATAAGTGTCAGATTCCATGTTACAACTAACCTTTAAGAAACCACTTTTTTGTTGAGTTTCATAGTAGTATCAAAGAAGACTATACACAAGTAATTTTATAAGCTAGTAAAATATTTTCCCCTTTTCCAACTACTAGCTGTGTACAGCTGCAATTCTTCATATACTTCAGTCAAAACAATACATTGCAACAGATTGAATGTGGAAGCAGAAATAAAAATTGAGCTGTCTTTTTATTAAGACATTAAAAAGACTTACAGAAATATAAAACGGTAGTTCTCACCAGGGTGATATTGTCCTCATCCACCCCCCAGGTGACATGAGGAGTTTTTTGGCTGTCCTAACTGGGAGGAGGGAGTGCTACCAGCATCTAGTGGGGAGAGGCCAGAGATGCTGTTAAACATCCTGCAATGCACAGCATTGCCCCCAACAAAGAATGATCTGATCCAAGCTTTCAATAGTGTCAAGGCTGAGAAACCCTGATACTAAATAATGCCACTCTTACTAAGTTTTTTGTTTCAAAAATATTGGCATTAGCATGTAATGGGCTTGTTATTTTTAAGCGACTTTATAGTTTTCTAATTTCATAGTTTTTATTTATAATTTAGTAACTACTGATAGATGTAACCCACATAAACAAAAGCTTATTGGTGTCCTCAATGACTGATAAGATTAGAAAGGGTTTCTGAGACTAAAAAGTTTCAGAACTCCTGATATAGACAACAGAGTGTACACATGACAAAACTAAATTTGTTGAGCAGTCCTACATGATGGCCACTGTATAGAAGAGAACATTTCACAGCAGGTGTGCCCAAGGGCATGCAGTTTCTTCTCAGGAAAGGGAGGTCTAGAGTGAGGCAAAGCTAAGTGGTCAGCGCGTGGAGTAAGAAATACCAGTTTAAGCCTCTTGTGTGTCAGGGTTTTTCTGATCACTGTTAGGAATGCCACCATGACTAAAATGCAGTCACTATTCCCACACAGCTTACTGTCTAGAAGGGAAGAGAGACACAGTACCTGAAATTTTAGTTGAAATATGGGTAGGAAGAAGAGAAATATAAGTGTGGGGTGTGTGAGATCAGTGGGGATGAGCCTTAGGTTAGGGTAGGGGGTGAGGGAGGTTCAGTCAGGCAGGGTTTCCTGGAGGAAGGGACATCTGAGTTGAGTTTTGAAGAATGAGTAGGAATTTGGTCACTGAGAGTGGGAGGGACACTGGAGGAGAAGGTGGTGTTCCAGGTGGTGGGAGC
>PVKU01013559.1:0-28160 GCA_004027475.1 Anoura caudifer | reverse complement strand
TTCCTGGGACACTCAAGGCATCTCCCACTTCATATGCAAAATCTTCGCATCCTACTGAGAGTTCTTGTTTTAAGTCTTTGTTCCTGGAAGTAAAGGCCAGTCTAGTGACAACCTGAGATAGAAGAAGGGTCCCCACTGAAATTATCTGACCCTTTTCACTGCCAGATTCATCTCTGTGACCTTCCTACTGGGAGGAAATAAAAATTTATCAGAGTATTTGCCAACATGGGGAGGATCTGGTGCCCAGCTGGGTTTCTTTGTTATAAACAGAAATATCACAGATTTTGGGGGGATACTTGAGGCACTTTCTGTGGTGCTGACAGAGCAAAGACCAAGATACAGTGGTGGCCAATGCTGGCATTAGTGTGTCATCCTCTCAGGGACACAGGAGCCCCCATCAGCCTTGTGACTGCAAGTGTACCCTACAGGCCAGTAGGCTCAACCTCTCCTGAGAGCCAGCCAGAATCAGCAGATTAATAAAAAATGAAGGGTAGCTTGAAAAGTGGTTTTACCTTCACATAAATGGATCTCATTTTCACTGGGCAACCTAATTAGCTGGACACCTGCTGAAGCTGAATTTTTAGGTTGTCACCAGGGCATTGCAATGTTTACAATATTGCACAGATGATTTCATGCACAGCAGAGATGACATGCTTGTGACAGGTTTTTCTGAGTTAGCTCAAGAATTTCTTTTCTGAAGAGACAAGTCAAATGTGAGAGAGACTGTGGAAAGACTGAGAACCTGTCAGGGAGCTGTGGGGAAACCTCGAAACCCAGACACCCCAAGCTGGTGCTTTTCCTAACAAAGCATGAGCGTGTATGTGTTTATGGACATGTGTGATTGTGGATGTCTGTGTGGTCTTAAGATGCCTCAGGATTTCTAAGGAAGCAGAATACAGGGGATCAGTACTGGTAAGAAGGCACAGGGTGGCAAAAATGATGGTAGAGCACTGGAGCATCCTGTGTGCAAACCCTGCCCCCAGCCCACATGACAAGAATAGTAAACATGCCCCAGAATAAAGCTCAGCCCACAGGTAGGTCACAGAGCAGATTGCACCATTCTGGACAGAGGTGACTGTGAGCCTTACAGAACCTCAGTCTTTTCTCAAAGACACAGCCACAGAGGAGGCAGCAGGCATGATGGGATTCCTTTCAGTCTCTTCCCACAGAAAACTTGTCCACTGGCAAGGACTCCTGCTGGTTGGTAAGTAGGAGGCAATTCCTTGGGGTAGACTATGGATCTGACACAGAGACTGGCTGGGGTCTGCTGAAGAGACCAGTGCTCTGAGAAAAAAAGGAAGCCTTCTGTTTGGACCTGAGTGTAAAGGACAAAAGGGAAGAGTAGGATGGGGAAGAGGGCTCAGCAAGAGGAAAATCTCATAATCTAGAAGTGATGATAGGCAGAAAACCCTCAATTGCTGTATATTTCCAGTTATTTATCATTAAGTATTGAATTATGAAAACTGATAATAAAAATCATTACTATTGTCAGGAAGCTGCAGGAAAAATTAGCCAGGGGTTCTAGGCATTGTCATTATCACAAACCTCAAAAATGGGTAAATGCACCCCAAGATTTACCCTGGGACCCTGTGAAATCTCATTCATTCAACCCCATGTATTTCCAGGCTGTTGCAGTCACTGGAGGTACTAGTTCACAGAAGCCCTGCTCTTATCAAGTCCATGTTCTATGGAGGAGAGAGGGACATGGAAAGGTCTAGATGTAAGGTCAGGTACCCACAAGTAACATGAAAAAATAACAGAGCAGGGGTAGATCACAAAGTGAAGTCACAGAATTGTTAGAGAAGGTGGTCAGCAAATTGTCTTTAAAAGTACTCCTGAAGGTCAGAGAGCATCTGAGTATAGTGAAAGGATGAGTAAAACAAACACTTGGAGAAGAGTATTTGAAACAGAAAAAGTAACAGCTTCAGAGCTGGTGGACTAATTGTGTCCATGCTGTTGACCTTGACCATGGGAGACACAAACTCTTATGCAGAACAATGCTGAGAGATAGAGACCTGCTCAGGATTTAGGACCTCACCTTTCCAACCAAATACAAAGATAAAAATATTGATCTTTTTTTTCTTATTTTCTAGTTTTACTCTTCAACTTCTGGTGCTTGCCCACCACAGTCCAACCAGCTATTTGGTTGAAAAATGCTGCTGAAGGGGACGATGTGCATCTACATATCCCCTCTAAGCCTCCCAGTGCTACACGCCTCATGTGGTTCAGAAGAAAAGGCGTGGACAAAAATTGTATAATTGCATTTCTTACAGCAACCTCAAGATACAATTTAAGAGGTCCTGCACATGGACCAGTGACAGTAAGTTCCAATGGATCTTTGCTGTTAAAGAAGGTCACCATCAGAGACACGGGAGTATACACTGTAATAGTCCAACAACAAGATTCCAAAATATTAAAAGGATTTGGACAGCTTATTGTATACGGTGAGTGATTGCTATCTGACATTTGGATGTTGGGTGGGGCAAATTCTACTTCACACACAGGACTGATAACTCTGGATTCTGCCTCCGTTGCCATCTATACTTTATTTCGGGCTGGATTTTGGCAATTAATGCAGGATACACAGAGTGTAGACAAACTTCTTAAGATATCAGTTCCCTTCCCAACTTGCAGCCCTGCAGACAATAAGTTCCAACAAAAGGATCATTCTGATGGGACTAACTCAACAAAGGGAGACAAGTCTCCATTCAGCCCCCTGTGCATGTTCCTATGAACTTGACCTGAGGCTGACCCTGCTGTACTGGATCAGAGCATGGTCTGAGAGTCCCCTTGAAATTTTTACTGAGCTCAGCTCAGAAACCTCTCCTGAGAACCCTGTGCCAGGGATCTTGACTCCAGCAACCCTGGGGATCCTATGCTAGGTTGGGTTTGGCCTCTCAAAAGGGCTGAGTGTATAATGGTTTAATGGGCACCTGAGTCACAAGGCTGCTGAGCCTGTCACCAGTCAGGGCTCAGGCCCAACAGTCACATCTTGGCAGAAATGGAGTTTGGTGTTACCTGAGTCTGTTGTGGAGGGCACAGTCAGACAATGTCTCTGGATATTAGCTGACAGTTCTGGGGGATTTAGGAAGGTTCTGAAAAAGGTCAGCATCTCCAGAAAGAAACTGAGAATAAAAGATGCTCCCGGCAGCTCCTCATTCACGGGGGATCATCCCAGGGGATTCTCTCTTGGAGCCGATCAGTAAGAGGTGCCTCTTATTTGAGCAACCCTTCTATTTCAAGATTTAGGTCAGATACTCTAAATATTTTACAATTGCTGCACTGACAAACTGGCAGACAAACATTCATTGAGAATAAACTGAGAAACAGGAAGATGCTGTCAGTAAAGCAGCCAACCTACCCATGAGCACCTGATGAAAGTCGCTTGAGCACTGTCTGTAGCCATAGCCTTGATCCCTCTATCTCTGAGGCCTTAAGGGGTGTTTGGGTTCCTAAACCAATGAGTTGCTTCAGATACTTTTTCTCCAGGCCTCCTCAGCTCAAAGGAATATACTTTGTTTGGGGAAGTGACCAAAATGGAGAAACAATCTATTTCACTCCAGAATCCAATTACCTGCAGTAACAGTCAGAGCCACTGCATAGATTACCCAGGCCTCCCCCTCAGGTGGCCCAGCCACACCTGCCTGCACTGGACTTGACATCACTTATTTGATTCCTGTTGTGGTGCAGTCACACCCACCAGATACAGAGGAAAGACCTTTGCCTTCTCATTCCCCACTCTACCCCTGAAACCAACTTAGGACAAACATATAACAAATACTCAGTTGCTTTTCATATATTAGGAAGAAATAAATGGTGATTGATTGAATGAATGAATGAATGAATGATCCAAAATTTCTTCGGAGTTGGAACCTGATGCAGAATCCTTGGAAAGCTCACCATAGGGGACAAGCTTCTGTGCCTCCAGGAACTAAGACCCACATCTCAGATGCATTTCTTCACTCTAATAAAGTAGTTCTTTTTGCAATTGTTCTTAGGCTCTGGGGTATTAATAATAATTTTCACATGCAGAAGAATTTTAAATTTTTTTCCAAATTTCTGCATAGCCACCTAGCACAAATTGCCCACTAGCACCACAATTTCAGCAAGTCAGAGCTCCTCATTTGCTTTATCTTACTCACTTTGCATTTACACAAATCCTCACCTGCCCTCAGAAGACAGAGAATGACTTTAATGGTCAAGGGCAGAACACATGATTCTGCTGCCATAATCAGCCTCTGCCTGTCCTTTTTCCTGTTTCCTAAATCATTTCTTGATTCTGCTCTATCATTTATTGGCTCACTAGCTCAAAAGGCAGTTCCATTTTTAGTTTTCTGGGAAAATTCTATACTGTTTTCCAAAGTGGCTGCACCAGTCTGCAATCCCACCAACAGTGCACTAGGGATCCCTTTTCTCTACATCCTCTCCAACACTCATTGTTTGTTGCTTTGTTTATGATGGCCATTCTGACTGGTGTGAGGTGGTATCTCATTGTGGTTTTAACTTGCTTCTTTCTGACAAATAGTTATGTTGAGCATCTTTTCATATGTCTATGGACCCTCTATATGTCCTCCTTGGAGAAGTGTCTGCTCAGGTCCTTTGCCCATTTTTTAATTGGGTTGTTTGTCTTTTTATTGTTGTGGCCAAAACTTCCAGTGCTCTGTAGAATATGTGGAAGAACAGCTTCCATTTCTTGTTCATGATATTAGTAAGACATTTTTAGTGTCTCCATGGAACATGGTGTTAACTCTGGGCTTTTATGCATGCCCTTTATTATAGCATAGAGTTTATTTCTATTCCTACATTCAATGTGTTTTGTTAAAACTGTAACTGTTTCCTTCTAGAAATTAATTTCAACATGAGATTGAATCAGTAGGCCAGGAAATAAAATATTGTTCAGATTTTAAAGCGTTTTAGACAGAAATCCTTCAGGTCTAGAGTTGTGAAGACAGGATTGGGCCATTTTTATTACCTAATGAATTATTTAACAAAAGCTAAATGCTTTTCCACTTACTGTAAACTTCCCTTGGCTCTAGAGATGGACAATGGTGGTAAGCCTTTCCTCATGAACACACATAAAATTTTACATGAGTAGTAGGATCCTTTCTGAAGTAAAAAAAAAAAAAATTCTAGAAAAAGATCAATAAAAGCTCATGAGAGAAAAATTGTTCCTGATGATGAGGTTATAGGACACATGGGCTGGGAAGGGGTTCTGTGTGCTGCTACAACACAGATGTGTGCAAGAACAGTTAAGGAATCATCCAAAGGTTATATAGGGTCAGCGAGGAGGTGCACCTCTCTCCTTACATATTATCAGCTGAATGCATACAATTATCCTTCTGCAAATGTCAGAATCTGACTCTGGTGACCTTAACATAAGTTGCTGAGGACTGTGAGTGGCTGAGATCTCTGAGTAAGCATCATGGCAGCATGTGTTAAGTCCATTCTCAATGAGTCACGTTCTCTGTTTCTTCACAGGGCGTGTGAGAGCACCCACCCTCCTAGCCAGCAACACCACAGTCACAGAGAATAAGGATGCTGTGATCATGATCTGCTACACAAATGTGATCTCCACCCAGTGGTTGTTCAATGGAACAACATTGCAGCTCACAGAGCGAATGAAGCTGTCCGAGGAGAATCGAAGACTCACCATAGACCCCGTCAAAAGGGAAGATGCTGGGAATTACCAGTGTGAAGTCTCTAACCCTGTCAGTTCTGCTGCAAGTATGCCCCTTGAACTGAATGTAAAATTTCAGTGACTATCTTTTCCCCCTCTATGTTAAACTTAAAATAAAGTGCTATTTGCATTGCTATAATAGATTTGTTCTGAAGGTGAATAGTCCTTAAAAATTTGCATTGAGTCAGTAAACAGTCAAAAATCTGAGCTAACATTGTCATTATTCTTGACTTAAAGTCACATTTGAGACCAACCCCCATCTCAGTTTGGTCTCATGTGTACCATGTCCACAGTGTAGTTGACACTGTGTCCCTCAGAGGATGAGCAGTGGTCATGTGATAACCAATGGGATCAGAGGAAGTGCTTAGAGAATCTGAGCAGTGTCTCTTCTCCATGAAAACATGTGGAGGCACCAGGACACAGTTGTAGACAATGGGAATGGACATGAGGACACCCATGTCAGTAGCAGCTCTGTTCTTTATCTTCCCCTTTGATACCTTTCAAAAGATTTCTAAATTTTCTGGAGTATTGCTTATATGTCAATAAAATTATTTGCATGAGTTCAGTGCATTTCTGTTCTTTTTGTTAAAAAATATAATTGGAAACTTTGGTAATAATACCAATTTAGTCTTTATTGTCTAGTGACAGTGAGTTTCTGTGATTCCATGGTGAGAGCTGTCTGACAGCTGACAGTGCTGAAGCAGTAGGTGCCAATGGTCTTGGCCACCTATCTTTGTCTCATCCAGATCTATCACTTCCATCTGTGATGGATGCTGCTCTTCCCACATGACTTTATGTTGGTGAGTACAAATCACAAGAAGGAGTTCTGGCTACCTTGTCACATTACAGCCCACATTTAAACACTTTCACTCTTCTGAGGATTAAATCCAATCTGGTCCAGGAGCTATTGTAGTATCGCTGTACAAGGCATGACCTTGCCCCAAAGCCTACAAGTCTGCATGTAATTCTCTTAACAGGTCTCACCAGAAGTTTACAAAGCACCATTTATTCTTCTAACATTGATTAGATGGAGGTATACATACTACAACTTGTCCTTTACTCTGGAGGGTACATCCATCATGCCCCAGGCTATTGGAGCCAAAAAGCCTCATGGATGTGGCAGATCTGAATGGTCACAAATGTGGATGTTGCTATAGCTAGCTCATGCTTTACTTAAACTGCCCATCAGTTACAGCTGATCTTTCCCTGGTGTCACCATTATCACTAATGATGTTGTCTTAGAACACCAACATTAGCAGGCATCAACTTCCACCCTTCAAAGTCCATGTGTCTACTAAGACATTTTGAAAACTTGTGCCTTTGATCATTTTGAGTGAGAAAGTTTGTAGTTCCAACCATTAAGGATGACACTAGTGGTAAGTCTGTAGAGCTTTTATGACTTGAGTTTGGTGGGAAATTGTCTTGGAGGATGAACACATTCCTTCACCCTTCTGGGAAGGTAGACTTCATGGGTTCACAATCTGTGCAGGCATGAGGGAGAGCTGCTAGTAGATTTCATACTTGGCCTTCACCATCCTGAAAATCTTATTGACTTTTCAATGAAGAGCCTTATATTCACTTGACACTGACTTTTTCTGGTTTGGCCCCTATGAGTGACCCTGGGTTGGAAAAAATTGTTTGACCCTATAGGGAGCTGCCACTTGTAATGTGATCACCAAAGGGGAGCACCAATGCAAATTAGCCAGGAGAGGCTGTGAAGAGATTGGAGGACTTTGGGCTTTATCCACACTATTTGTGTCACTACAAGTGTCTGATTATAAGAATTACTTCACTCTCATCTCTGCAGCTCACAGAAGGTAAGTTCTTCATCTCTGATGTATTTCAAAGATTCAAATTTAAAGCAATCTGTTAATTGGCTCAAATGTGAATAGCATTAAATAGATATAATAAAGTCTACACTAAATATTGTTCTTTAGAAAAATACTAGAAAGTCAAGATGGGAAGTTTTCATGTGTGTGCTCATCTGTGTGTGTTGGTGATGGAATAAAAAGCAGTTGAGTCTTCATTTTTCAAGAAAGAAGACCTTGTATTATATAATGTATAATAGTGAGAAAGTTAATAAGTAGCCTCAAAGAATGTAATACAGAGAAAACTTTGGTTCTATCCAAGGAGCTCTCCTGGTTTCAGAAAAGTGCTTTCCTCATGGTCCAGAAAACCCAGAACCTTCCTGTGACCACTTTGAACAGAACACACCGACATACAGGGATTAACATGGCAATGTACAGTGTTGGGGCAAAGACAAGAAAAAACATTTAACTGAAGAAGTTAGGAACTGGCTTTCCTCACAGTGTGAGTATTAAACACAAAACAACGATTTAATGATTCAAATTAACTGGGAGCCAAAATCTAATTAAGATTGTAGGTGCTCACATCAAAAAGAATATGCCCTCTCTGAGTCTTACACACTGATTAAAATTTGTTTGAGAAAAATCAGACTTCTTGGATCTTGGACTGAATGGCATATGATGCATGATGATGTGTTCTGTTTGTTTTTTGTTTGTTTGTTTTTGATATCAAGATCATATAATTATTATAGCTGCATATATTCTCATTAGAAACATGAAATATTTCAATCATATATCAACATATCAGTTTTGTGTGTGCCATTGAGTACTCCTTTAGATATGTTATTAATACCTCTGACAAAACTAGCATTGTCTATTCATGAAAATTGTTGGTAATTAAAACACTAGACATTGTGTCAGCTTTTGTTATCTGTCTTAATTTATGCAAGCCAATTAAGCAGAATAATTTTTATAAACCAATTCTAATTATTTCCAGAAAAAAATAGCTTATTTACATATTAAATTAAAATTATATATTTAACATAATGTTTTTCTCTTATATATTTGAAAGCAGACTGAAGATGGGGCTTCCAGAATAATCTCCATATGCAGGACTGGAGATCTGCCTCACAAAGAAGTTGTCGCCACTTCCTGGGAAATATGCACACTGCATTGCCCTCTGGCCACATTTCCTCTGTAGTCCCTGTACCCCCAATATGAAGGCATATTTCACATCTCAAAAACCCTTTCTTTTTCCACAACTCTTACATTAAATCTGTTTTCAAAGATTCCAACAATTGCTGTGTCAGCTTCTTAAATTGTATGTTTCCTACCAAGTTCAAATGAGTTTGGGTTAAGCTAATCTGGGTCATCTAACCTAGACATCATTAGGGCACCTATAATGGAACATGTGCACCACCAAAGATTTTAATTCTCCTACCTTCCAACCAAATTTTCCAAGCGTATTTCTCTTCTCAGCCAAAGACAACTTTATCCTTTTATATGCTCAGGTCAGAAACCTGGCCCTCATTCTTGATGTCTCTCTTGCTCTTGCAGTAGTCTCTAAACCATCAGCATACCTGCAGTCAGTCTAAAAAGTATAAATAGAAAGGAAATACTCCAGCCCAAACAACTTTCACTCCTTCATGGTGTTATTGTTACATTTTCCTAACTGGTCTTTCTGCAGCCTTGTTGACCCCCCCGGATACCAATCTCCCAGAAAGGACCTATTGTATCCTTGGAAATGAATACTTTTAAAACAGGGAAGAGGTAAGTCAAGGAACATGTACAAAGGACCCATTGACAAAGACAATGGGATAGAGGATTGAATGTGAAAGATGGGAGGTGGGCAGGGCAGGGAAGAGTGATAGAGAGGAAACATGACAACTTTAATTGAACAGCAATAAAAAAATAAAAAATAGAAAAAACTTACTCACTTAGCATAATGCTTTCCAGATCCATCCATGCTATGGTGAAGAGTAGGAGCTCCTTCTTTTTTTCTGCTGTGTAGTATTCCATTGTGCAAATATACCAGGAGTTTTTGATCCACTCATTTACGGCTGGGCATTTAGGTTGCTTCCAGCACTTGGCTATTGTAAATTGTGCTGCTATGAACATTGGCATGCGTAGGTTCTTTTGGATTGGTGTTTCAGGATCCTTAGGGTATAATCCCAGCAGTGGAATTGCTGGGTCAAAAGGCAGTTTCAGTTTTAGTTTTCTGAGGAAATTCCATACTGTTTTCCAATAAGCCAGGCCAGGTGGTGAAAGACTAATACCACATGATCTCATCTATAAGTTGAACCTAACCAACAAAACAAACAAGCAAGCAAAATATAACCAGAGACATTGAAATAAAGAAAACAGACAGTAACCATAGGGATGGGGAGGGGGATAATGAGGAAAGAAATGGAAAGGGTCATAAGGAACATACATAAAGCACACATGGACAAAGCCAAAGAGGGGTAGGATGGAGGGTAGGAGGCAGGGATGGGTGGGGTTGGGGAAGTGGGGGGGGGAATGGAAACAACTGTACTTGAATACACACCAGAAAAACCCTATTCAGATCATTGCTTTTCTTCTCAAAATCCTCATTGTACTCTTACCTTAATTACATAAAATCCCAAAATTTTCACTAATGTATGTAAGGTCCCACAATAGTTCTGTTCAAAGTGCTGGTCTGCACAGAAGAGGGAGTTTCTACCAGATGGTCATGCAACTCTGTGCTTCTGTTCAGAAAGTCTGACAATGAAGGATGTGTCAGCTGAAAAAAATGAAACAGGTCTCTTAGTGATGTGGTTGACCTACTTTCTGTCCCAGGCTCTTTAGCTTCATGCAAATCACCCTTTGAGAGCACTGGCCTAAAAAAAAGAGTTCCTGTTTACACTTCTCATGTCATTCTTTTCATTTCATTTATTTTGGCCATGAAGGCTTTCTGATCTTTGAATATGGCAGTGAACATGCTGACCCAAGTTCACTGCACAGGCTGTTCATTCTCCCTTAATCATTCTTTCTTTAGAGATTTCCATGATCCCTTCCACCTTCCTCTAGGTCTCAGTCAGGTGTCACAGTCTCATGGAGGTTTCCCTGACCATCTCACGTTACTAGGTAACCCTATACCCATCTGCTCTCTCTCCACGTCACCCCACTTGACTGTCCTTTAGAGGACTTATTGCCATTTGAAGTACTTCTTGTTTACTTCTTCACTACCTTTCTTTCATCACTACAATATCAGCTCCACAAGGCCAGTGGCTCTCGGGATCACCATTGTGTTTCTACAACCACTAGAAGCCTGTGCAGAATGTTTGCTTATTTTTCAAAAAGGTAATTAACTCAGCCTCAACAGCCTCATGAAGTTTGCTGTTAATAATTGCATGTTAGAAGTAAGTACATTCCTTTCAGTTTCACTCTCTGTAAAATGTGAGTAATTCCAGGCTTGTCAATGTGTAGGAATTATGGCCAATAATGGACCTCATTTCTGGTATCTACGGCTAAGTATCAAGAGACAACACTCTTAAAATTGCTGCATGTCTGACATAATAAAAGACATGAAAACAACAAACTTCATGAGGCTGTTGAGGTGGAAAATCCTTAGAAGTCTTTTACCGACTCAATAAATACTCAACATTCTTAGCTGACACTGTCATTATTGGTGATTTAAAGTCATTCCACATGTGATTCCACTCTGGTTGATCTCAGTTAGAAGATCTTCAGAGTGGAAGTGACACTGAGTTCCTCCAAGCACAAGCAGTGGTCTTGAGATGACTTGTAGGAGAACATGATAAGCTCACAGGAATCCGAGCTCTGACCCTCTCACAGGAGGATGTGTGGAGGGCACCTGGACACAGTTTTATACAATGGAAATGGACTAAAGGACACCCATGTGGGTAGCAACACAGATCTTTGTTTCAATATTTGATTTTTCCACCAAATTTTCTAGTCTTTTTGAGTATTTCTGTTTTCACAGCAAAAGTATTTTCTGTTTGCATGATTTCACCATGATTCTGCCCTTTGGTTAATAGAATATCATTGTAAACTTTGTTAATACAACCAAGGTTTTTGCTCAAATGTCCTAGTTAAAACTGATGCCCAGAGAATTAGAAATGACCTCAACCTTTATGGAGTTGCGATTTACCTGATTGGTATTTTGGTATCTCTTAGAGAAGAGGTAATTCCCCAAAGCTGGAGAGACTGCAGGAAAAGTGTGATGGTACATCTTGCTACCCTCAAGAGACCGTTAAACTTCCACCTGATTTTGCATAAAAATAAACCTTATCAGAGCAAACTATATGATGTATGTCACTTCTGGGGCAGTTAAGCAACAAATCAGGGCAAATTGTGTCACCAGCCATGTTGTAGGATCCAAAATACTCTTTCTTGGAGATGATATTTGATAAAAGGGAAAGTCACTATAGAAAGCGATGTAATGCTTCTACAAAACCTCCAGAAGCACAGCTTTCTGGAAGATCAGAACTTGGCTCTGTTCATGGACTCTCACGTATTTTACAGATGATAACAAATGGCTGGTAATTTGCAACTCTTTAAAAATTGCACAAATTTATGGAAATACAAACTGGGTCATAGATGAAAGAGATTTAGCTGTATTTTACACCATTGTTTCAAAAGCAATTTTGTTGAGACCCAGAGACATTAATGTTCCATTAGATTCAATAACCATTAGACACATTCTTTCTGACTACAGGCCTCTGCCTTCCTTTTTGTAGAGCATTTGATTTAGAAGTGTAATTGCAATTTGTAATTTCAGATTTTTTCTCTGCCCTTTAGAAATACACGTATATACCCCCATAAGTTTCTCACTAGTGTACTGCCTCAGAAAATATCTGTCTAGAAGGTTTAGGCTCATTCCTTAGAAATTTATTCTCCTGGTTTCCCTGTGTCTCAGACTAGAGAAAATGGTAGAAGCCTAACTTGGATGAGGACATTCATAATCAAGATGTAAAATGACATTGTGTCAGGACTTCACGAGAACCTTTACTTTTCTTTTGTGTGAAGACAATTAACAAACACAGATGTCTAGGCTTCCTCCTCTTCTTAAACTCTTTCTAGTCTTCTGTTCCAGAAATTTTGAGTTCATTCTCACTGCCATATTGCATGGCCTTGAATAAAGTCTTTCTCACATTTTCAGATTTGTTCTACAGCTGTTTTACTTTAGCAGCACCTTCCTGCAATTAGCTAATTCTGTCATCTTGCTCACAGTGCCAATGCTTACTATGTTTTCAAGCCTCCCAATTTCTTTTTTTTTTTTAAATTTGGCTACAACTCCCCAAATAAACATTCTCCCATTTTCCTCCTTCACTTCTGACTTGGTGTCCACAACAGGAGACGACTTGACTGCACAGATGTTTCTGGAACCATAAGTTTCCTGGAAGAAGTCTTTGTGCCAGAATCTGAGAAGATGTGCAGGCTTGAAAAGACTTACCTCCATAGTGGACTAACCATCAAGACTGGTCTCATTTCACATCCATGTTCAGTGCACCTTTAAGGAGCAAAATCACATAATAAGCAATATTCTGTCATGAAACTCAACAACTCTAGTAAACATCCATGTCCCTGTCACATCAGCTAGGCACAGGTCTGCAGTGGATGACCCTGTTTTGAACCCTCTCTCTCACCTGGAGTTTAGGTCAGACATTAGTGTCCTCACTCTTTTTTGTTGTTGTTTTCACAAACTCCACATGCCTGTTCTTAGATAGTTCACAACCAGAACCTGAGATATTGGAAATAAGTCACTACTTTTTTTTCTGTCTTTCTATCCTGCTTCTCATAGCCTATGAGGGATTTGGTTGAAATCCTTAGAGATGCAGCCAGAGGTGGATTGTGGATAAGCAGAGGTGGGTAAAATTATGTGATGTAGATGGATGGGGTCTGCTCAGAGTCAGGATTAGGAATCGTAAAGCTTGAAGGGTTTGGGGAAATAGGCATTATATAGCTTCTAGGGGATCAAGGGTTGCTGTGAAAAGAGTTGTTTTAGGGATGAAGATATGGCTGAGAAAAGTGAATGAGGAGCTGAGTACTTGCTGATGGAGGAGCATCTAGAGATGATGCAGTGAAGTGGGGGTGCCATGCTCACAGAGTTGGGTGGGTATGAGGGGTGAGAAACAGAATTGAGGAAAACAAAAAAGTTTTCATGCTCCTGCCCCCTTTGTCAAATATTAATTGACCATAGAAGCATGGGTTTATTTCTGGGCTCTCTATTCTCTTGATCTATGTGTGTTCTTATGCCAGTACCAGACCATTTTGATTACAGTGGCTTTGTAATATAGTTTGATATGAGGTGTTGTGATCTTCCTGCTTTGTTCTTCTTTCTCAAAATTGTGGAGGGTATTCAGGGTTGTTTATAGTTCCGTATAAATTTTTAATTTTTTTTAAAGAATAGAGACAAATGTAGACTTTTTTAAAAAAGATTTTATTGATGTGTGGTTGCCTCCTGTGCATCCCCTGCTGGGAACTGGCCTGCAACTCAGGCATGTGCCCTGACTGGGAATTGAACCGCAATCCTTTGGTTCTCAGGCCTGTGCTCAATCCACTGAGCTACACCAGCTAGGCCCATATAAATTTTTGAAATATTTGCTCTATATCTGTGAAATAGGTCATTGGTACTTTAATAAGGATTGGATTGAATCTATAAATTGCTTTGGCTAATATGGACATTTTCATGATGTTCATCCTTCCAGTTCATGAACATTGTATATGCTTACATTTATTTGTGTCTTTATTAATTTCTTTCTTCAGTGTTGTGTAGTTTTCTAAGCACAGGTCTTTTATCTCCTTAGTTTGGTTTATTTCTAGGCACTTAATTTTTTGTTGCTATAGCAAATGGGATTTTTTTTCCTGATTCCCGTTTCTGATATTTCACTGTTGGTGTACAAAAATGTCTTCTATTTTTCTATTATTTTTGTACAAGTACAGTTGTCTCCACTTTCTCACCAACACCTTTCCCCAGCCCACCCACCTCCACATCAGACCTTCAATACTACTGACCTTTGCTTTTGTCATTGGGACCTTTATACATGTTCCTTGACAACCCTTCACCTTGTGAATATTGACTTGACATCCCACAGTTTTGCCAAATTCATTTATTAGGTTGAGTAGTTTTTTTGTGGAGTTGATAGGGCTTTCTATGTACACTATCATGTCATCTGCAAGCAATGACAGTACTGCTTCTGCTTTTCCAATCCAGATGTCTTTAATTTTTTTTGTCTGATTACTGTAGCTAGAACTTCTAATACTATATTGAATTGAAGTGGTGAAAGCAGATACCCTTGCCTTGTTCTTGATCTTAGTGGGAAATCTTTAAAAATATCCTCTTCAACAAATGGTGTTAGGAGATCTGGATGGGTACATGCAAAAATATGAAACTCAACCACCAACTTACACCATAAAAAATAAGCTCAAGATGGATAAAAGACTTAAATATGAGTCACAACACCCTGAAAGTCCTAAAAGAGAACAAAGACAGGGAAATTTCAGTTATTCCACACAACAATATTTTAACTGATGTATCCCCTAGAGCAAGGGGCATACAGAAAAGAATAAACAAATGGGACTTTATCAAATTAAAAAGCTTCTAAATAGCTAAAGAAAACATCAACAAAATTAAAAGGGAACCACCTGATTGGAAAAATATCTTTGTCAGTGATACCTCAGACAAGGGCTTGATCTCCAACATATATAAAGAACTCACACAACTCCACACCAGGAAGGCAAACAATCCAATTAAAAAAAAAACAGGGCCTGAACAGACACTTCTCCGAGGAGGAAATACAGAAGGCCCTAAGACATATAGAAAGATGCTCAGCATCACTAAACATCAGAGAGATGCAAATTACAACATCAATTACCTACCACTTCATACTCGTCAGAATGGTCATCATGAACACATCAACAAAAAACAAGCGCTGGCAACATCATGAAGAAAAGGGAACCCAAGTGCGCTGTTGGTGGGAATGCAGACTGGTACAGCCACTATGGAAAACAGTATGGAATTTCCTCAGAAAACTAAAAATTGAAATTCCTTTTGACCCAGCATTGGTATAATTACCATTATAATGATAATCATAATCCAGGATTATATGCTAAGAATCCTGAAATACCAATACAAAAGAACATATGCACCCCAATGTTCATAGCAGAGCAATTTACAACAGCCAAGTGCTGGAAGCAACCTATGTGCCCTTCAGTAAATGAGTGGATCAAAAGACTATGGTACATTCACACAATGGAATACTACACCTCAGAGAGGAAGGAGGAGTTTCTACCCTTCATGGCAGCATGGATGCAACTGGAGAGCATTATGCTAAGTGAAATAAGCCAGGTAGTGAAATACAAATAGCATATGACCTCACTTATTGGTGGAACCTATTCAACAAAACAAACAAACAAGCAAAATATAACTAGAGACATTGAAATAAAGAACAAACTGACAGTAACCAGAAGGGAGGGGGAAGAGGGATAATGGGAGAAATCAGGGGAAGTACCATCAAGGAACACATATAAAGGACACATGGACAAAGCCAAAGGGAGTAGGTTCCAGTGTGGGAGACAGGGATGAGTGGGGTGGGGGGGTGTGGTGGGAGAAAATGGAAACAAATGTACCTGAACAACAATTAAATAAATAAATAAATAAATAAATAAATAAATAAATAAATAAATCTAGAATGTGCCAACTTATGTATCAAGAAAGAAAACAAGTAATTGCCTGCAAACTCTGGGGTTGGGTGGAAAGCAGAGGAAGGGATTGGAAAGGCATGGGAGAAACTTTTGGGTAAAATGGATACACATGGTATATGTATGCATGCAACACTCATCATGTTGGAAACTTTACATACGTGTGGTTTTTTGTCTGTAACTTATACATTAGTCAAGCTGTAATCAATGCTTAATGTTAAATTGCTTATGTGGTCAAGATGGAAGCCTAGTGTTTTCTTAATAATGCTGTTTCTTAGTGGGCAGACATGGAATGGGTACCCAGAGGAATTCAATAATGACAACACTGGCCACTGTTTAGTACTGACTCTGTATTGGGTACCTCAGACATAGTAGCTCACTTCATCACCAAAAGTAGTCAGCAAAATTCATTTACTTCACTCAAATTTCCTGCCTTTGGGTCTCTACACCTGCTGTATCCTCCATTTGGACTTCTCATTCCTGGCCCCTCATGAGCTCTATGTTTGCCTGGGATCATTGTCTTCTAGATGTTTCCCCTTAAAAAAAATAACTGGCCTTCATCTAGGTCAGAGTTCCTTTTATATGAGGTCATAATCCTCTATATTTTACCCTATTAACCATAATCATATTTGTCAATTTTTAGTGGATTATCAAAGAACACTATCCATTTACTCACTATCTCCTTGAGACACTGCTAAGCACTAGTAATAAAACAGACAAAATCTTAGTCTTCATAGACCTCACACGCAAGTGGGAGAGTCACAATAATCCAAAAAACAATAACAGTAATAATGTGTGATAGCATGTTAGAATGAAAAAAGGCATACTAGGGGTGATTTTCTTCATTCAGTTGAAATATGTTGGCTCAGTACTGAGGATGTGAAGTTATTGGAGCAGAGAGATCAGAAGATGAGAGTAGATGAAGTCAGAAATAAGGAAGCCATCTTCGCTTTATTCTGAGTGAACTGGGGAACCACTGGAGGGTTGAAAGAAAAAATGGGAATAATCTGTGTTTATTGAAGGAAAACAATGTTTTACCACATTGAAATTTTAATTTTAGAATATTCATTTTAAGCTGTTTAATAAGAAACAAAACTCAGAAAAAACTGTTGACCCTCTGCACATTCATGCCAAGAGATACAGATAGAAAAAGTTCTTCAGGAGAAAAATTGGGAGGTTCACTATAGGTTAATTTGATTACATGTGGTAAATAAAAGGGCTTCAGAAAGTCACTTGTTGGCTAGATACCTCCTGTGTCCCACTGATTCTGAGTTGCCCAGAAAAATTCTCTTGCCATGTAGGTTCTTGCCTCCTCAAGTACCAGTAGAGTTCTCATTCTGACTTCTGAAACAAAAGATCCTGATTTCTATTTTTTCCATCCTCCACATGTTTTATAATCCAATTATAAAAAATTCCTAAGTCATTGGAAATTTTATGTGAATTCTCCATGATCACATATCAAAAAACTTTATTTCCTTCTGCTAAACTGTTAATTTGATTAGCCCAGCCAAAAAAATTTAGAAGGTGGAAGAACAGTATTATTATTTTTAAACTCTATGTCAGCCAGGATTTTTGAGGCTGCTGGGTTGCAAGCAGGTAGTTCGGTAAGAAGACAAGTGTATCATCCAGGTGACAGGTGAGGATGGTCGGAGAAGTGTGAGCAGAAAGTGCCAGTTTTGGGATTTATCTGAGCACTGAGTCAAAGACTTTTCTAAGGAATTTGATGTGCCCTATAAGAAAAAGTGAGAAGTGTATAAAATTCAAAGAGATTCAGAAAAAAATCTGCAGGAGCACATTGAAGTCAACAATTTTGGCTGGAATTAAAAGTTTTAAGGCATCCTGAAATACCTTTTAAATAGTAGTTCTCAAATAGATAGTTGGACATCAGCAATCATTTCCAATTTGTTTATTACATCCACTAGTATATCCCCAGTGCCTCAAACAATGCCTGGTAGATCTAAAGATGAGTTCATCACATGTTTATAAAATTCTCAAATGAATGAATAATGAACAATCAAAATTTCTCCTGGACACCCATAGACAATATTCTTATTGACTAAGAACATACAGAGATACCACAAAGTCAACATGACTGCAGTGGCTCTTAAACTCATTTGTTGTTGGAAGTCACAGTAGAACTTTTCTTGAGCATTTGTGCTGTCCATATTTTTAGGACTAAATTAAGTTGAACATAAATGTACTTGAAAGATATTGAAACTTAGCAGGTGCCCCTCTAGGAGACTTCCTGGTCCCAATTCCTCAACAATATAAATGGGACTGGAGTCTTTCAGGCAGCAACAAGCTCAGCAAATATTAATTGAAATTAGGGACATGTAAAAACACAACAATAGAAATGATCAAGCAGTATTTAATTATAGGCAGTTTTACTTCCTCCTTTCCAATTTGAATGTCTTTTTTTGTTTTTAAGAATATTTTATTGATTATGCTATTACAGTTGTCCCATTTTTTCTCCCCTTTATTCCACTCCACCATTCACGCCCCCCACACCAGGATACCCACCCTAAGTTCATGCTCATGGGTTATACATACAAGTTCTTTGGCTTCTCCATTTCTTATACTATTCTTAAACTCTCACTGTCTTTTGGACCTACAATTTATGCTACTTATTCCCTGTACCTTCCCCCCATTCTCCCCACTCCCCCTTACTACTCATAACACTCCATATAAACTCCATTTCTGTGATTCTGTTCTTGTTCCAGCTCTTTGCTTAGTTTGTTTTTGTTTCTGTTTTTTAAGTTTCAATTGTTGATCATTGTGAGTTTATTGTCCTTTTACTGTTCATATTTTTTTATCTTCTTTTTCTTAGGTAACTCCGTCTAACGTATCATATAATAAGGACTTGGTGATAATGGACTCCTTCAACTTGACCTTATCTGGGAGTGCTTTATCTGCCCTTCCATTCTAAATGAAAGCTTTGCTGGAGAAAGGAATCTTGGATGTAGGCCCTTGCCTTTCATGACTTTGAATACTTCTTTCCAGACCCTTTTTGCTTGTAAGCTTTCTTTTGAGAAATCAGCTGCTAGTCTTATGGGAACTCCTTTGTAGGTAACTGTCTCCTTTTCTTGTGCTGCTTTTAAGAGCCTCTCCTTATCTTTGATCCGGAGTAAGGTAATTATGATGTGCTTTGGTGTGTGCTTCCTTGGGTCCAACTTCTTTGAGGCACTGAGCTTCCTGGACTTCCCAGAAGTTTACTTCCTTTGCCAAATTGGGGAAGTTCTCTTTCATTACTTTTTCACATAAGCTCTCAATTTCTTACTCTTCCTCTTTTCCTTCTGGCACCCCTATGATCTGAATGTTGGAATGTTTAAGTTTGTCCCAGATATTCCTAAACCTGTCCTCATTGGTTTGAATTCTTGTTCCTTAATTCTGTTCTGGTTGAATGTTTATTTCTTTCTTCTGCTCCATATCATTTATTTGAGTCCTAGTTTCTTTCCCTTCACTGTTGGTTCCCTGTAAATTTTCCTTTATTTCACTTTACATAGTCTTCACTTTTTCCTGCATTTTGTGACCATACTCAACCATTTATGTGAGCATCCTGATTAACAATGTTTTGAACCCTGCATCTGATAGGTTGGCTCTCTCTTCATTGCTTAGTTCTATTTTTGGAACTTTGATCTATTCTTTCACTTGGGCCATATTTCTTTGTCTCAGTGCATCAGTCTGAATGAATGTTGATTAACTCCTTGCTTTTCAGACTTCTATGCAATTCAATATTCTGGTAATTCTCATCAACTTTTGTTTTTAAATTTTTTGTTGTTCTTCTTTTGGTTGCATGATGAGGCAAATTCATTTACTTATGCCCCCATCTTTTAATTTTTTTTTCTTATTTGATTGCTGTGGCTAGAACTTCTAGTGCTATGTTGAATAGAAGTGATGAAAGTGGACACCCTTATCTTGTTCCTGATCTTCGGAGGGAAGATTTTACCTTTTGCACATTAATTATGATGTTGGCTGTGGGTTTCTTATAAGTGGTCTTTATTAATTTGAGGTGTGCTCCCTCTACTCCCACTTTAGTTAGTGTTTTTTATCTTAAATGGGTTCTGTACTCTAACAAATGCTTTTTCAGCCTCTGTTGCTTTGGTCATGTGATTTTTGATTTCCTTTTGTTTATATGATATGTTATATTTACTGATTTGCAAATATTTTACCATCCTTGCATCCCTGGGATGAATCCCAATTGATCATGGTGTATGATCTTTTACTATATTGCTGGTTGCAGTTTGCCACTATTTTGTATATGATTTTAGTAGCTATGTTCACAAGCAATATTGGCCAGTGTTTTTCTTTCTTTGCATGTCAATATCTGGTTTGGGGATTAGGATGATGCCACTCTCATAAAAAGACTTTGGGAGTTCTCCCTTATCTTGGAATTCCTAGAATAGTTCAAGAAGAATAGGGATTAGCTCTTCCTTAATTCTTTTTCAATTTTTGTTTTAATTGTTGTTCTTGTACAGATTTCTGTCTTTTACTCCCATCTCAGCCTACTGCCCCAGCTCTCCCCACCTCCTTTCCATTTGTAAAATTCTCCTGTGAAACTGTCCAGTCTAGGGCTTTTGTGTGCCAGGAATTTTTTGATTGCTACTTCAACCTCACAAGTTGTTGTCAGTGTGTTCAGGCTTTCTGCTTCTTCTTGATTCAGTTTTGGAAGATTGTATGTTTCTAGAAATTTGTCCATTTCACCCATGTTTTAAAATTTCTTGGGATATTGTTGTTCATGCTAATTTCTAGCAATCTTTTTATCTCTCTGGAGTTGATTGTAATTTCTCTTCTTTCAGTTCTGATTTTATTTATTTGGGTCCTCTCTATTATTTTCTTGATGAGTCTCATTATAGGCTGGTTGATCTTGTTTATCTTTTCAAAGAGTGAGCTCCTGGATTTATCGATCCTTTGAATGGATCCCTTAGACTCTGTGTTATTTGATTCTCCTCTAATATTAATTATTTCCTTCCTTCTAGTTGCTCCAGGCTTTGCTTGCTGTTGTTCCTCCAGTTTTTGTACATGAAGAGTTAGGTTGTTTATTTGAAATGTTTCTATCTTTTTTGGTAGCCCTGTATCACTATGAACTTCTCTCTTACCACTTTCTTTGCATGCCCCATTAGTTTTGGACTGTTTTGTGTTCATTTTCATTTGTTTCCATAAACTATTTGATTTCTTCCTTGTCTCATTACTCACATATTCATTGCTTATTAGTATGCTATTCAATCTCCATAAATTTGAGTGTCTGAGATTTTTCCTTGAGGTTGGTTTCTACCTTCAGGTCTTTGTGTCCTGAGAAAATGTTTGATATGATTTCAATTTTCTTGAATTCATTGAGGCTTCTTTTGTGTCACATCACATGGTCTAGCTCTGAAAATTTTCAATGTACATTTTGCTTCTTTGGGGTGAAAGGTTTTGCATTTGTCTTTTAAGTCCATTTGAGGTAGAGCATCATTCAGTGCCACAATGTCCTTGTTGATTCTTTGTTTGGAAGGTCAATCCATTGTTGACAGTGAGTTGTTAAAATTCCCCTAGTAAACATGTGATGCTGTCTATATCTTTCTTGGAGTCCTCCAAGATTTTTGTAATATATTTGTGTGCTTCTATGTTGGTTGCATATATGTTTACAATGTTTATGCAAAATTACTGTTGTTGACCTGGCTCTCCTCCAAAGCTCCTATGACAGCTCCCATCCCTGGTGCTGAGCCTGGAGACCACAGCAGCCATGGCTCCAGTAACAGGGCCTGGGGACCTTCCCAATGGCCTGCAAGATCTCCTTACTGTCTGTTTTTAAATGTCATCTGCAATCTTTGGTTTCCAAACTTCACATATGCTGGGATTCCATTGGCTGTTCACTGTGTTCTTCAGAAGATGGGCTCGATGTACCAGTGGGTGCCTGAGACAATGGGTTAGGCTCCCACCTACCTCGCCACCATATCCCTCCTCCCATGAACTTTTACACAAATAATGGCACATAGTACATTCTCTTTTTCATCTGACTCTTTAATTCAGCATAATTCCATTATGAGGTAAAATTTACATAGTAAGTTTAATTATTTTAAAGTGAGCAATTCAGTGGCATTTACTGTAGTCACCATATTGAGTATCCATCACGTCTATCTAGTAGTAAAATATTTTAATCACTCCTTAACAACTCTGTACACTTTGATAGATTACTCCCCATTACCCCATACCATTATTTTTGAAAGTATCAATTGCAATTTTGTTTTCACCCCCTCTTTGTTTTCTGTCCCATGACCCCTGCAATCTTGTACTTTTGGTTTTCCCAATTGCCTCAATGTCAGGAAACTAATTTGAGTCTTCAAAACATTATCCTTTCTCCCAACCCTGTCTTATTGCTGTGCCCATCCTAATACAGGAGAATGGCACCCCCACTTCACTACAGGAGCTCATGTCTCTCCCTTGACAGGTAGGTCAGACCCTCACTCATATTAGCCAGCTTCATTCTGAGCCTCCAAAATAAGCCCTTCTCTATGGCACCTGTGTGTCCCCTTGAAACCATAGAATGCCTAACACCCTCCCAACTCCCAGGCTTTACAATTTCTCATCTGACTTCTGAGCAGACCTCATTTCCTCCATGACTTTTCTCTGTATTCTCCTCTGCTTATACACAATTCACTTGTGGACAAATACCCCCCAAATCTCAGACAAATACACCAGAGGCCACAGAGAAAACAAAGGAAATGGAACCAGAAAAGGGATTCATTTCCCATTGCACAGGTTCTGGATGCAGGTTCTATAAAGTCAGTCATGTGGAAATTGTAAAACACCAAGAAAACGAAGAATGAGGACAGTAATGTCTGCCCTGAGCTGCACATCACAGAGGGCTTGAGAGAGGCTCATTCAGTACATGCCTGTGGGTGGCTGACGTCACAGAGACCTGCATGTTCACTAGAGTAGTTGAGGTTAATGGCAGAATATATTTTCAAATCTCTGTGATCTTGTTTCTTAAAGATGTATGTAGAATGAATACACTGTTGATGATTAGTGTGATGTGGAAATGTGCCCTTTCATGCTGGCATGTCTTCATGTATTCTGAGCAAAGGTTGATTCCAGGCATTTTGGGCCACTAGTGGGTCTGGGGTGTCAGGCCATCTCCTGCTGGGAACATCAAGCCAGAAGAGAGGAAAGACCATTTCAAACCTTTTCAAAAATAATTACGGAGATAGAGATAAATTTCAAAGATTGAAAATACATTAAGGATAGACACTTTGTTTTTTTTTAAATTTATTTTAATTGTTGTTCTTGTACAGTTTTCTGTCTTTTGCTCCCATTCCAGCCCACCGCCCCAGCCCTCCCCACCCCCCTTCCATTTCCACCCCTGCTAGTTTTTGTCCAAGTGTCCTTTATACTTGTTGCTCCAAACCCTTCCCCTTTCCCCCTGAAATTCCCTCCCCTCTCCCTTCTGGTGACTATCAGCCCCTTCTCAATTTCAGTGTCATTGGTTACATTGTGCTTGTTTGATTGTTTTTTTTTGATTAGGTTCCTGTTAAAGGTGAGATCATATGGTATTTGTCTTTCACTGCATGGCTTATTTCACTTAGCATAATGCTCTCCAGACACTTTGAATAAGACAATATGATTAACTAGCTTACAGGGTGGTTATGTTAAAGTAAAACATACGCTGAATACATTAAAAAATACAACTAAGACTTTATTAAAGACCATGCAATTTGGCAGTAAAAAAAGAATACAATACCCTGATTCAAAAGCTGGGAGATTTTAGAAGAGGAGGAGCCATGGGAATCTTTGTTTGTTAATTGATGTTACCAAAAATCAAAGCAAAACTTTTCATAAAATTCTGATAGGAGGTCCTTTTATGTTTTGGCTATAAAGGTCCCCAACAAAGGTATGTTTCTACTGGACACAGGAACTCCAGGAAGATTAAAATTCTAAGTAATGGGACAAGGACCTTGAGACAGATATTCTTTGTTTCTTAACACTGGCAAGAAGCTTTCGAAAAGACTTACGTGTGTTTCAAAAGGATTGATAAAGGATCAGCAGTTACCAAATTGCAATTGAATTACATTTTTAATGAAATTGTACAAAAAATAGGTGACCTAGAGTCTGAAAGAACCCATCTAAAAGTTCCTGAATCTAAAGAACATTAAGCCCTCCAGGTCATAACAAAAATGCTTTCTTCACAGTGCAGAGACTCACAGCTAAATTTCTTTTAGCCAAGACCCAGGTGGCATCTCCCCCAGTTCCTGAAATTGGTAAAGAGGTGTCAGTTCTGCGCAATGTAGGGACAAGGGTAAAATAGCTGAGAGTCCTTGAACAGAGCCAGGATTGCATTTCCCAGGAGACTGTACCTTCATTTCTCTTTTTAAAAAGTAGTCACCTTTTTAAATTTTTTGTTCAAATGTCATATCAAATGAATAAGACTGTTCTTGATCTGATGACATAGCTGCATTAGTTTGATATATCCAGATTAGTTATTGAAGAGAAGAGAAACTTACATTCACCACATAGTTTGGGCTGATGCAGGCTTTTCTATAAAACATAACATGGGAGTTTAACGGCCTCTTCAGGTTAGGAAGCTTCACCCTCCCACCTCATTTTCAGTCACCCTAGTTTTGGGTGATGCCCTCTTCTCCAAGAGGTACCAAAATAACCATCAGGTCAAACTTAGCCCCATAAACAGTGATATTATTTCTAATTCTGTGGGCATCAGTCTCAACTACAACATTTAAGTGAAAGCTTTTTTTGTATTGCAAATAATTCCAATTGTATTATATTAATAAAAATGACAAAGTCATACTAGCCTTTTACAAATAAGCCTACTGCCATGAAGATAAAAATACTAAACAAGACATTAGAATTTATTAATTCTAATTCATAAGTTAGAAGTCAAACAGAGAGAAGAAGATCAGAGTTATTACCTATATAGTTGTCTTTTAGCTTATTCTTGCCCACACAGTGTCCAGGTGCTCTTCATATGACCTCTGGAGAAAGATGGAATTTGAATTTCTGCAAGCTCATCACATGCTCCCACTAGTCATTACATGACAACTGCCCCTACTCTAATGGTTTCAATGTCTCTACACTGTAAAGATGGTGCATCTGAGACCAACCAATGGTGGGATCTGGTGTAAAATGCAATCTTAAGTCAACAACAATGACAATATCCTCTTTTATTGTTGAGAATTTATTGACTTAGTGAAATTCTCCTAACAATTTCCCACTTCCACAGCATATCTATTTTAAAAAGGCAAAAAAAAAATCAGATTTTAATAACTGGTGAGGGAAGAAGGGTCACTTGTACTTTACACCCATATTGAGGGTCTCACTTTCAAACAAACTATGGTTTTCATGACATCACACTGATAATTCCCACATCCTTTGTACTGACAAAGTCCAAAGTTCTATAGCCACAGCACAGCTTCATCTTCTAAAAGAGTTTCAGGCTCTCCCTGTTGTACAACCGCTGAGTGGAGGTCACACTTGTATAGCAGCCAGCACCACAGTGTCCTTATGTCCTGTGACTGGTGTCATTGACTGGAAAGTTAGCACATTCATAAGTTCTTGGGGAAACAGAGAATATGACAGAGTGAGAGAGAGAGAGAGAGAGAGAGAGAGAGAGAAGGCTTGGGACTTGGAGCCACTGTGTACCTCCAGAAATATCAGCCAGTCACTCTCCACACTTAATTTGTAAAGGTTACCTGAGGATGGTCCTGACCTCTGCAGTAAAATGATTGCCTTTTTTGAGGTGACAATGTATAAAGAGAGGGCTGGACATCTTCTGTGACCCCAGATTACACCAAAGTGAGCCCTGAAATGTTCTCATGGACATCTCAGTGCTATCAGCACAGTTTGAAGGTCTGGCTTCTGCCCACCACCTCACTTCTGTAGGTTTTCCATACAGAGCCCAGTCACATTTGCCAGACCAAACCAAATTGGTCCCCTACAATCCCCCCCACCTTTTTTTGTTGTTGTTAAGGCTGTTGTGCTGACACATCCCACAAAACTTGCTGCTTGCTGGTCTCTTTTGTGACCCTGGGCAAATAATTTGTAAATGCACTGGAATATACAAAGCATTAAGCATTATTAAAATCAGTAAACAACTGGTGGCTCCAGTGACCCACAATCTCAAGTTGAGTACATCAAACCAACGTTTTGGGTTTAGTGAGCTGAGATTATCATTAAGTGTTTGAAGAATTTCCTGCTTAGTTAAGCATTGAATGTCCTGCAACTGCTGGTGTAACCCCAGTTGCAATTTATTAGTTTGTCTCTTTAAATTACTAGAAAAGGCTCCTCTTAGGTGATGTTGAATATCACTCCAGGAGTATTGGCTGGAGTTCCATTGAAGTGGGCTGATGCTTCAGAAACCAAGATCACAGGTCAGCTGCTGATGGGTCCCTAGTGCATCCTGGCATTCACCGATCCAGTTGAGGGCTGATTCAATTGCAGAAAGGTGAGTCAGGATTTCTTGGTCAATCTGGGCCTGTTGAAGCATTTCTAAAGTGGAATTGGTTAAGAGAACATCAACAGTATGAGCAGTTTGAACTGATTCAATGAGGGCAGTGGTTGCCATGGCAGCAGGAGCTGCAACAACTATAGAAGAGGCAATAAATGCAATTAAGGTGCCAACAAACTGTCGTACTCGTAAGGAGGCCAGCGCATTGTTAAGCGCTATCATTCCATTGGGATCTTCCCATTCCCTGGTTACATTAATTGGCACCCATATTTGTGTTTGTCTTCTAACTGTATAAACTATACTGAGGCTTAACTGAGTAATATTGAGATGAGTAAGACAGCTGGCATATATGGAGCCTGCAGGGATGAGCAGGAAATACATTTTGCAGACTTATTATAAAAGACTTCAGCTGTCCCTGGATTTGCCAAAAACAAGTAGGGGTGAGAGGTACAAACGGTGACTCAATCCCATTTTTGAGGGCATTCGTGGTAGAGACATTTAAAATTTTTTTATACAGGTGGTTTCTAGTAATAAAAGGCAAGCCCATTTTCCAAGAATTGTAATGCCAAGGGCTAGTGTGATTGGGAGAAACAATTCTGATAATAGGTGCCCGGGTACCGGGCCCCTCCCACCGCATATTAATATATGGGTATTGAGGCAGAGCCAAACTATTGTGGTGCCAAGCTTAGCCAATATCTTCTGATTAGCTCCCCAGTTCTCCACTACCAAAGGGCATTTAGGGAGAAAAGCAATGGTGGCATTCTGTCCTCTGCACAAAGACCAAGAGACTGAGTCTTTACGACTACTGTCTAAAGTACAAGGAGGAACCGGAGGGGAATTTGAAGTATGGTAAACTCCCCTTTGGGTAGCAGACCAACTGTGGTTATAGAGAGCTGATAGTAATCACCGTACTGCTTCTTGCTTTCAACATAGAGTTTTTCTCTTAGAGGTAAGCACAAGGTGTCAGGAAGAACAGAAAAACAAACTGGTAAGCATTCAGCAACATAAATGGTATTTTTGGCACCGGCATCCAGTGCTTGTTTTCTTCTAATGGGCCACCAGGGAGCACCCATCCCCCTCCAGTCCAATGAGTGGCGTTAGTGGAAAAGGGAGGTTCAACATTCCACCAGGTATGCAACATAAATACCGGTGGGTCAATAATGTGGGCCCAATAAGTATGAGAGAAATTATTTTCAGCAGTTAGGCTCTGCTCCCTTAGGCAGAGTATAATGGCATTAAATCAAGCTTTAGCCAAATGGGCTGATAACATTGCTAAGTAAGCAATAAACCTGTTTTCTGGGGTGTCTTCCACCTTAAATTCAGTAAGAATTTTCTCAGCTTGAGTATTAAGAGTCTTATTGTATCTCCATGTGGAAGGGAGCATTATGAGGCATTGAGAGATTATTACTCTCTATTGGAGGCATCTGAGCCTTGGCCCCCATTATTGGGGTGGTCTGCACCCCCCTTTGTTGGTGAATCCTAACCTGTGTGATGCCGTGAGTGTCCGTGTTCCTTCTGGTTGTTCAGTGTCAGCTGGGCCATCTGATCTGTCAGCTGG
>PVKU01013558.1:0-28158 GCA_004027475.1 Anoura caudifer | reverse complement strand
CCCCCCCCCCCCAAAAAAAAAAAAACAAACAAAAAACAAAAAACAAAAAATGGCTCAGACAGGAGAACAGATCAAATCCCTAGAGCTAATTCATCTAAGCAACCAAGAGATAGCCAACCTATCAGATGCACAGTTCAAAGCACTGGTGATTAGGAAGCTCACAGAATTGGTTGATTTTGGTCTCAAATT
This sequence comes from Anoura caudifer, assembly GCA_004027475.1. Taxonomy (NCBI): domain Eukaryota; kingdom Metazoa; phylum Chordata; class Mammalia; order Chiroptera; family Phyllostomidae; genus Anoura; species Anoura caudifer. The sequence goes on along the minus strand of PVKU01013558.1, from coordinate 27,969 downwards.
AGAGGAACAAATGGAGGCTACAATAAGTTAAATGAAGAAAAACCCACAGGGAACCAATAGTGATGGGAGGAAAACTAGGACTCAAATCAATGGAGTAGACCGGAAGGAAGAAACAAACATCCAAACAGAAAAGAATGAAGAAACAAGACTTCAAAAAAATGAGGAGAGGCTTAGGAACCTCCAGGACATCTTTAAGTGTCCCAACATCTGAATTATAGGGGTACCAGAAGGGGAAGAGGAAGAGCAACAAGTGGAAAACTTATTTGAACAAATAATAAAGGAGAACTTCCCCAATCTGGCTTCCAAAGGAAATAGACTTCCAGGAAGTCCAGGAAGCTCAGAGAGTCCCAAAGAAGGTGGACCCAAGGAGGAACACACCAAGGCACATCATCATTACATTAGCTAAGATTAAAATGAAGGAGAGAATTCTAGAAGCAGCAAGAGATAAAGGCAGAGTCACCTACAAAGGAGTTCCCATCAGACTGTCAGCGGATTTCTCAAAAGAGACCTTGCAGGCAAGGGGCTGGAAAGAAGTATTCCAAGTCATGAAAGGCAAGGACCCACATCCAAGATTGCTCTATCCAGCAAAGCTGTCATTTAGAATGGAAGGGCAGATAAAGTGCTTCTCAGATAAGGTCAAGTTAAAGGAGTTCATCATCACCAAGCTCTTATATGAAATGTTAAAGGGACTCATCTAAGAAAAAGAAGATAAAAAATATGAACAGTAAAAAGATAGCAAACTCACAGATATTAACAACCACACCTAAAACAAAAGCAAACTAAGCAAACCACTACAACAGGAGCAGAAACAGAAATGGAGATCACATGGAGGGTTAGCAACAGGGGAGTGGGAGGAGGAGAGAGGGGGACAAGGTACAGATAACAAGTAGCACAGATGGTGGGTAGAAAATAGACAGGGGGAGGGCAAGAATAGTGTGGGAAAAGTAGAAGCTAAAGAACTTATGACACATGGACATGAACTAAAGGGGGGAATGTGGGTGAGAGGGGGTGTGCAGGGTGGAGGGGAATGATGGGGGAGAGTGGGACAACTGTAATAGCATAATCAATAAAATATAATTAAAAATAAATAAATAAGAATTGTGTATTTTTATCAATTTAGTTACCATTTCTAGTGATCCTAATTCCTTTGTGCAGATTCCAATTTCTATCAAGTATCATCTTTCTTCTGCCTGAAGAATGTCCTTTAACATTTCCTATAGTATAGATCTGCTGGTGATGGGTTCTTCCAGCTTTTGTATGTCTGAAACTTTAGTTTGCTTTCATTTTTGAAAGATTTTTTTCTGGATATTGAATTCTAAGTTCTAGTTACAGAATACTAGGGATAAAATTTCTTTTAGAACTTTTAGTTCCTGCTTAGCTATATTATTGCTTGCATTATTTCCAACAAGAACTTTGATATCATTCTTATCTCTGTTCTTCTATACATAACATGCCTTTTTTCCTTATCAGCACATATACAAGGTCTGTCCAGAAGGTACCCAGCCATGTAATATGAAAAATAGAGACATTTATTAAAGAAGACACAGATACAAGAAACATAAAGCTCTGCATGAGACATGATGCATGAGCTGGCATGTTGTCATGATGAAGCTGCCAATTACTCATTCCTCATGGCTGTGGCTTTCTGAATCATCCAAATAGTTTCGGTGGAAGAATGTTTAAGTTTAATGCAAAATCTGATGCAGATTCATTGCTTTACTTGCTCAGTCATTTTGAATGTGATGGCCACATAGTATATGCTCACTCAATGGCATCTACCGCCCCCAATGACCAGTACAGTAAAGTCATCATTGTTCACATATGCGCGTTCCAGTCCACTCTCTTTGGCTACCAGGTTACACTGATGTTGCGCAAACTGTTTTCATTATATTAACAATGGCTGGACTTTTTCCAGATAGACCTTGTGTATCACATATATATTCTTCTGATTTCTTAAATGTCTGAATATTATTTCATTGGTTATATTATAATTTACTAACTATTCACCTAATTTAGATTGTTTCTTGTTATTACAATTAACAAGGCTATGATAAACATGGCTATAAAATATTTTTATGTATCTAAGCAAATGTAGTTATATAAATAATCACTATAAGAATTGCTAATACAAAAAGAAAAAATAAATTAAAAAAAGAATTGCTGATACAAAAGAATTGTAACTTAAAATTGTGACAAATGTAAATAAATTGTTCTGTAAAAAGACTGAACAAACTTAAACTCTTCCAGACAACACATTAGAATGTTTACTTTTTCTACATTCTCACCACTGGGAATTCTGAAATGTTTAGAATTCTCTTAGGTTAAAATTATACTTCTTAATTTGCATTTCTTTAATAAAGAATGAGATTTTATATATATTTTTTTCCTGTGAACTGCTTGTTCATGTCCCTTACCCATTTTTCCTTATCCTTTACCCTGTTTTGTAAGAGCTTTTGCATGCTAAAGAAATTAACCCCTAGACATGTATTACTAATACTTTTTCTGTGTTTGATGTTTGGTTTTCTTTAGGATATTTTTCCATGCAATTTTAAAAAATGTACAGTAGGTACTAAATTTTATCATTCTTCTCCCTCTTGGCTTCTGAGTTTGAATCATTTCTTTTTAAAGATTTTATTTATTTATTTTTAGAGAGATGGGAAGGGAAAGAGAGAGAAGAGAAACATCAACGTCAACCTTTTATGTGCCCCTCACTGGGGACCTGGCCTGCAACCTAGGCATGTGCCCTGATTGGGAATTGAACCAGTGAACCTTTGGTTCAGAGGCCCACACTCAATCCACTGAGCTATAGCAGCCAGGGCTGAACCATTTTTTAAAGAGTCTTTTTCTACTTCAAGATTACAAGAAGATTCACTTACATTTTATTCTAGAACTTTTTCTTTTCCTTGAAATCTTTGGGCAAACTAAACTAAATTTAGTACCATAAGAAATGTTATGCCCTGGCTGGTGTGACCCAGTTGGTTGGAGCATTATCCCATAAACCAAAAGGTTACAGTTGTATTCCCAGTCAGAGCACAGGCCTAGGTTGTGAGTTTGGTCCCTAGTCAGGGCACATACAAGAGGCAACTGATCCATGTTTCTCTCTCAAATCATTGTTTCTCTCCCTCTCTCCCTCCCTCCCTCCCTCCCTTGCCCTCTCTCTAAAATCAATAAGCATGTCCCTGGGTGAGGATAAAAATAAAAAAGAAAGAAATGTTATAAGGATCCAATTTTATATTTTTCACTACTTATTGTTTAGTCCCTTTTTGCCACCAATTTAACATTCCATCTTAATCACATACCTGCCCCCATATTCCCACTTTATCTGGCTTCTACACCTAAACTCTTTATTCTGTTTTACTGATTTGTCTGTGTTTTCCTGTTCCAGTACCAAATTATTTTAATTTCTGACTTCCTAATTACTTTCATTTTATGTAGAGTAGGTTTCTGCCCCATTCTCCCTTGGTTTTACTTTTCAAAATTTTCTTGGTTATTTTTCCAGTTGAAATTTGGTATCATAAAAACTCCAGCTAACCTCATTCTCATAGCTAACCTGCAGTCCTATAGAGCAAAGTAAAATAATTAACAAATAAAAATTTGTTTTTGATTGAGCTCTCACGCATTTATAAAAAAATTTAGGTAGAAGTTAGTTTCTTACAACATTGAATCCTTGTGGTCAAGAATAAGGTTATTCTTCCCATTTATTCAATTTTTTATGCCCCTCAGTATAATTTTTAAACCCTCTTCTTATAGATATGACCAATTTTTTATTAGGTATGTAAGCAGATATTGTTCTCTTTTTGTGACTATAAATAGGATGTTCTATTTTCCTTACTAGGTGATATTTTATACATGAAAGATTTACTCTGTCTTTTTTTGTTTATTGAATTTTTAAAAACTTTTTGTTTGGAAATAATTTCAGACTTACAAAAAATTGTAAATATAGAACAAAGGATTCACCCGTTGTTAATATTTTGCCACCACTTTTACACCATTCTATTGCCCTCTCTACATACACATACACATGCACACACACATACATAAAGAATAACTTGCATACACCATGCCCCATTACTCGCTAATATTTAAGTGTACATTTTCCAAAAACAAGGACATCCTTTTACATAACCAAATTATTATTAAATGCAGGGAAATTTAACACTGATAAATATTATTTAATCTACAGTCCATATTTCAATTTTACCAACTGCCCCACTATTGTTTTTAACCAGTCTTTCTACATTCTTACTGTTTCTGATAGTTTTTTAGTTCATTCTTCGAGGTTTTATAAGAAAACAGAAATAACATCTAAGACTAAGAATAATAAATTTTGTCTTCTCCTTTCCACCATTTTATTCCTCATGGTATGATTTCTCAAAGCCTTATGCTAGGTTAGTCACTCAACAAATAGGTCAGACATGCAAATTTTAAAAGGGTTCTATAAGTATTCACTCCAAAGTACAAGGATAGAAAAAAAAATACCAGCCTAAAAGCCAAAAGTTCAGAATCAAGTCCTAGTTATGCTACTCATGAGCTGTGCAAGGCTGGGAAAAATCCTTAATCTCCGTGAACTTCCTTATCAGTAAAGAGATAGATAATCTCTAAATCCTGTTTAACACCAGAATTCCATGTTTTTATAAGTTACTTACTTAAAAAAATATGCCTCACCATTTTTTCTTGCAAGTTTTCTATTTTTCCTTATTTGTTCTCCAGTCTTGGGTCTGGATGCATGCATGTTCTTCCTTTTACCTTTAATCAAAGCAGGACCCTGCATTCTTGAAAAATAAATGTGGTTTAAAATTACTCTTATGTTCTCTACAACCATTCACAGAGAGCCATAGCAAATTTTGACTAAATTTTTGAAACTCAAAAGTATTTTACTGAGCTGTTGTCAAGCAGCACAGCAGTTTAAAATATGGAGATGGCTCTTGAGTAAACAGCAGATAAATATGTCACAGGCATGCTAGTCATTGTGGTTTCTAGCCTTTTCTTTGTGCCACTTGTGTACATCTCTCCTTTAGGGGTAGTCACCCACAAGTGTATTCTGAGTCTCTCGCCCCTCACTCTCCAAGTTGACATATGACTATCTACTCTATTCACCTTCTAGGGAAAACGAGGAAGACACTTCGCAAGAAGAAAAGAACTTGTCATGCAGTATGTTACTGATCAAAAACTGCAAAATATTGGCACAAAAACGGAAACATAGATCATAGGAACAGAATACAGAGCTAGAAAATAAACCTATGCATATATGATCAATTAATTTATGATAAAGGAGCCAAGTATATACAATGGAGAAAGAAGAGTCTCTTCAATAAATAGCATTGAGAAAACTGGATAGCCACCGGCAAAAGAGTAAAACTGGATCATGATCATACACCATATAAAAAAATCAACTCAAAATGGATTAAAGATCTGAAGGTAAGACCTAAAGCCATAAAACTCATATGAAAAAATATAGAGGGTTAGCACTTTCATACCCGTCCTGGCAATTATTTTTTGAATTTGACACCAAAAGCAAAGGCAACAAAAGCAAAAACAAACAACTGAAACTACATCAAACTAAAAACCTTCTGCCGAGCAAAGGTAACCTACTGAATGGAAGAAAATATTTGTACACCATGTATCTAATAAGGGGTTAAAATACAAAATATATAAAGAACTCATACAACTCAATAGCAAACAAAAATATTATTAAAAAATAGGAGAGGAACTAAAGAGATTTTTTCTAAAAAAGACATCCAAATGGCCAATGGATGTACATGAAAAGGTGCTCAACATCACTTCCACCAAGGAAATACAAATCAAAACCACAATGAGATAACACTTCATACCTGTTAGAATAGCTATTATCAAAGACAAGAAATAACAAATGATGAGGATTGAAAAAGGAAGCCCTTGTGCACTGCTGGGAATATAAATTGGTGCAGCCACTCTGGAAAACATTATAGAGGTTCCTCAAAAAAAATTAAAAATGGAACTACCTTATGTTCCAGAAACTCCACTTCTGGGTATTTATCCAAAGGAAACAAAATCATTATCTCAAAAAGACAGATGCACCCATGTTCTTTGCAGCATTATTTATAATAGCTAAGATATGGAAACAACCTATGTTGATGGATGAGTAGATAAAGAAAACATGTTATACATATACAATGTAATATTTTTCAGCCATAGAAAGGAAGGAAATCCTGTCATTTTTTGACAGCATAAATGACCTCAGGGTATTATGCTAAGTGAAATAAGTCAAAGACAAATGCTGTCTAATCTCCTCATATGTGAAATTAAAAAAAAACAACAACTCATAGATACAGAAAACAGACTGGTGGTTGCCAGAGGTTGATGGGTGAAATGGGTAAAGGTGGTCACAAGGGACAAACTTCCAGTTACAAGACAAATAAGTCCTTGTAGATGAAGACAAATAATAGTATAGTTTCATTTTTTGCACGTGGCTTTTCAATTTTCTCAGCACCATTTATTGAAATGGCTTTTTTTCCTCCATTATATATTTTTGGCTTGTCAAAACTTATTTGTTTACATAATGGGTTTGTTTCTGGGTTCTCAATTCTGTTCCATTCCTCTGTGTGTCTATTTTTCTGACAATACTATGCTGTTTTGATTAGTGTCTCTTTGCAGCATAATTTGACGTTAGGGAGTGTGATGCCTCTGGCTTTGTACTTTTTCACAGAATTGCTTTGGCTATTTGGGATCTTTTGTGGTTCCATTCAAGTCTGATTATTTTTTGTTCTATTTCTTTTTTTAAAAAAATGCCATTGGGATTTTGATGGGGATTCAATTTAATATGTATATTGCTTTGGGTAACAGGGCCATTTTACCTATGTTGATACTTCCAATCCATGAACATAGAATATCTGTCCACTTCTTTATGTCTTCTTTAACTTCTTTTAATAATGTTTTATAGTTTCAGTGAATAGGTCCTTCAAATCCTTTGTTAAGTTTATTCCTAGGTATTTTATTATTTTTGTTGTAATTGCAAAAGGAACTGTTTTTTTAAATTTCTTTTTCTGAAACTTCATTGTTAATATATAGGAATGCAATGGATTTTTGTACATCAATTTTGTATCCTGCAACTTTATGTATTTGTTTATTGTTTGTCACCATATACAAAAATTAACTCAAAATGGATCAAAGACATAAATATGAGACATGAAACAATAAATTACATAAAAGGAAATATACATGCTGAATTTATAAACCTTGGTCTTAGAGAGGATTTTAAGAATTTGACTTCAAAGACAAGGTAAGTAAAGCAAAAATAAACAAATGATTCCATATAACACCAAAAAGCTGCTGCATAGCAAAAGAAACTGTCAACAAAACAAAGGTAATCAACCGAATGGGAAAAATATTTGCAAACATCACCTCCAATAGGATTTAATATTCAAAATATATAAAGAACTCATACAACTAAACAACAAAAAACAAATAATCCAATTAAATGGACAGAGGACCTGAACATACACTTCTCCCAAGACATACAAATGGCCAACAGATATATGAAAAGATGCTCAACTTTACTAGCTATTAAGGAAATGCAAATTCAAAGCACATTGAGATACCACTTCACACCTGTTAGAATTACTGTTATCAACAAAACAAATAACAATACGTGTTGGGGAAGTTGTAGAGAAAAACGAACCTTCATCCACTGCTACTAGAAATGTAAGCTAGTACAGCCACTATGGAAAACAGTATGTTGGTTTCTCAAAAAAGTAAGGGTAGAGTTACTATATGACCCAGCAATTCCTCTTTCAAGTATTACCTGAAAAACCTGAAAACATTTATTCACAAACATATATGCACCCTTATGCTCACTGCAGCGTTATTCATGGTGGCCAAAACATGGAAACAACTGAGGAGTCCTTAGATAGATGACTGGATAAAGAAGATGTGGCAAAGCCCTGGCCAGTGGCTCAGTCAGCTGGAGTGTTGTTCCCTACACCAAAAGGTTGTGGGTTCAATTCTCAGTCAGGGCACATACCTATGTTGTGGGTTCAGTTCTTGGTCTGAGCAACCAATTGATGTTTCTCTCTTATATTGATGTCTGTGTCTCTCTCTGTCTCCCTGCTTCTCTCTAAACATATCCTCGGGTGAGGATTTAAAAAAAAATAGATGTGGCACATACTCATATATACAATGGAATACTACTCAGCCGTAAGATGAAATACTGCCATTTATGACATATACATGGATCTGGAGACTATCATGCTAAGAAAAATGAGTCAGACACAAATAGTTAAAAACAATATGATTTTACTCATATGTGGGATATAAAACTGAGAGCAACAAATGAACAAACAAGAAAAAAAAAAAAAACTCATAGGCACAGACAACAGTATGGTGGTTACCAGAGGGAAGGGAGTTGGGGGAATCATAGAAGATAAAGGGGGTCAACTATATAGTGATGGAAGAAGACTTGACTTTGGATGGTAAACACACAATGCAATACACAGATGATGTATTTTAGAACTGTACACTTGAAATCTACATAATTTTATTAACTAATGTCATCCCCAGTAGATTTAATAAATTTTTTTAAAAGATAAATAAGTCCCAGGGATAAAATGTACAGCATGGTGGCTATAGTTAACAATACTATATTGAATATTGAATGTTGCTAAGACAGTAAATCTTAAAAGATCTTATCACAGGTTAAAAAAAACTAACTATGTGTGGTGATAGATGTTATCTAAAACTTATTTTTAAAAAGATAGAAAATTGGCATCAGGCTGAAATACAACAAATCTTCATTATTTTGTCTTAAAAATAAAAAAGTAAGAGTTTTCTAGTTTTAAAAAAAGCAACTGCCAAACAAAAATTTAACAACACTAAAAAGTAAAATTCTTTACCTAGGGTTAACTATACACTGACTCTAATGTCCCAAATGTAAAATTATTTATAAGTTCTGCAGCATACCTGGGTAGAAAAGTATAATTTCACAGCATACCTGAAAGTCTCAGTTGAAGAGTTATTATTTGTTTGATTCTCACAGCCAAGTATTTTTGGTAAAATCTCTTCTGGCATCTTATACATGTCATCTCTGTCCTTTGTATATCTGCCTACTTTCACTCTGGATGATCTCCTTAATACACATGGAGTGTCCTGGTCAGAACTATTTTCCACTGGATTTGAATTTCTCTTACTATTTAGTGGATCACAAGAGATTGCATTTTGGTAAACTGAAGTCTGCAATCCAAATGGATTTGGACTTTCTAGAGTCTGTAATATAATATAAATACATACACAAATAAATACAAAAATATTAAAACTAAGAGAAATTAAGTTTTATCTTGTTCTTTGATTACATAAAAATATCTCTTACAAGATGAAAGTACAAAAACCCAGACATATGTGAATATAATAAAAAACTGTATAATCAATGTAACAAAGGACAATGCATATTTAAAAGCCTAAGGCAAGCAGAACCTAAGTAAAAATTATTTTTACTAATATTCATTGCTTAGAATTCAATAGTAAATGTCACTTTGGGTGCTTTAACTTCACAGGAAAAGGGTAGCATAGGATGATGAGAGACACATACAAAGGGTAGAGATGTCACACTAGGCCAGACCTATGTTCTGTTCAGCCTAGTGTTTTCTAATTTGACAGCAGCAGGAACAAGGTTGTATATAACCTCCATTATATTGATTTTAAAAGGTTAACAGTATGATATAAATAGCTCTAATTTCCCCTTAATAAATCATTATAGATTCAACTTTTATAATGACATGTTTTTAAATAAATACCATGTAACCCTTTCCTGAATTATTTATATAGCCAGTTGCAAAGCTTCTCAAGGTAACATGGTCCATACTTTTATTATAGTTGTGTAAAAGAGCATTTGATTTGTTCTAAATCAATCTTCCTAATTTCATTTATTTTTTTAGTGACATCTTTTTAAATCATGGTTTCTTTTAACATTAACACTTTTTAATGATAATAGTTTATATGGTGTTGGTTATAATTATTAAATATAATATTCAATAAACAACCAATAATCAACGATGATTATTTAATATCACTGGGACAAAACTCATTGCACAAAGAGGCTCTATCTATTCAAAAGCAAGTTAGCAAACTCTAGCAATACTTAAAAGAATTCATTTTCTATTTTCTTGAAATTTACTTTTTATTCAATTTTTCCATTACCATTTATACTCTTTATATCTTCTTGCACCTCCAACCCCCACCCCCACGATCACCACACTGTTGTCCATGGGTCCATTTTCTTTTTTGCTCAGTTCCTCCACTCCTTAACCACACTCCACAATCCCAGCCGAGCTGTCAGCTCTTTTTCTTAAAAAAAAAATGTTTTTTTTCTGGAAGACTTGCTAAATTCATGCCTACTCTATCATAATTTCCTATATATTGCTCATATTACCTCATTTCAGATTACAACACCCAAATGTTTAATTTAATCATCATGCCCTATTTCTGTGACTAGTTTCTATTTTTCCGAATATTTTTAGTCCTATTATGTCTGTTTTGAGAATTATTGTAACCAGAATTACATATAATATTATGATTCTAGGTGTGTGTGTTACAATATGACCTTAGTATAATGTTATTTAAATCTTCCCAGGGATGTTCACAGAAGCATTTTGGTAATACACACACACACACAAAAAAAAAGAAAAATAATCCAAATAACCATAATGAACTGGCCAAATAAACTGCATGTGCATGCGTGCACGCACACCCACCCATATGATGAAATACCATGCAGCAAGTAAAAACATTTAAGTATTGCTACATTTGCTGACCCAGAAAGATAACCAAGATTATCAATAAACTTCAAAAACAAGGTATATGTTTATATTATGTGTATTATAACTATTTGCATAAAATAAAATTACATAGACTATGCACAGAAAAAAATGGAGACAGATACACCAAGCTGTTAACAGTGATTACTCTGGAAAGTGGAATTGTGGGAGACTATATTATTGTTTATTGCTGTAGTGTTTAAGTTTTTTATAATGAAGATGTATTACTTTTTTAAATCATTACCTGAGGATATATTTTCATTGCTTTTAGACAGAGAGAAACATCAATGAGATAATCATCAGTTGGCTGCCTCCTGCCTGGATTGGAGATCGTACGCACCTGGACCAGGAATCAAACCTGCAACCTAGGTGTGTGCCCTGACTGGGAATTGAACTGGAACCTTCTGATTACAGGATAGCACTCTAACCAACTGAATCACACTGGCCAGGGCAAGGATGTATTACTACTTTAATAAGAAAAACAATAAAGATTATTATTTTTTAATTGTCAGCATGAAAAAGGGACTTGGCAAGTGGGCCAATGCAGGGTCTCCAGGCATGATACTGTAGGAACTGTGCCCCTGGCAGTATCCTCAGACACAGAATGCAAAGTTCTGCTGAAGCCAGACATAATTTTTCCCTCTCTCAGCAGCCCAACTGCATATATTATATGTGCAACTAGAATTTAATGTGGGATATCTCATCTCTACTCTGACTTGGGTAGACATAGTGATTTTCAAGCTAATAGGTAAAATTCTGGTAAAGAATTCTTTCTTTCCTGTGTACAAGCGATCTAACAATATATCTTCACAGGTTTTCTGGGGAGAAACTTACCTATTTTAACTTTTACCCCTGAAAACTCTACCCCAAGAACCTCTAAAAAGATCACTGTATGCTTCCAAGTCAAAAAGTAATTTCTGAGTGTTGATATTTGTATAGAAGGTTTGAATTTAAAATAAAGTATATGGGCAATGAAGACTTGTTTAAAGGTCACTCACTATAAAAGGCAAAAATCATAGACTCATTCTTGCACTTACTTGCTGCACTGAAAGATGCTTGTCCTGTAGCTCAGCTAACCTGGAATCTTGTTTAAATGGTGGAGTAGAAGAAAGAGACTCAAAATTCACCTCTGCTACTTGTGTACAATCTTCATCAGTCTGAGACATGTTGAGCTCTATTCCTAAACATTCATTTCCAGCACTGGGACTGTTGCCTCCCTCTTTTCTGTGACAGATGGGTTCCCCCTTGGCTTCTGACAATGTGTTCAGGGCTGCTAATAACTCAGCTGGCAATGTATCATCCTCTGCTTTTTCTAGTAAATCCCTGTGGCAAGTCAATGGTAATGATGTGGAATAGGGAGAGTTGCTCGATGGGTTCATCAATTCTCTAGATTCAAAATCACTCATTATTTCAAACAATCTTTCCTCCTGGGTGTTTTCTGGTGGTGTTAGTAACTTTTCTAAGGCAGACACAAAAGTTTCAAGAGAACTTTCTTCATCTTTGGTTTCTTCAGAAGTCATGGTCACTGTGACTTCCTTTCCAGACTCAGAAAATATATTTGGTGTTGCTAAGATCTGTGGCTCTATTAAAGATTTCTCCTTTTCAGCAACCATATCAGATACTTTAATACCAGTATATGAGAGAAGGCTAATTTCAGGAGCATCTCTGTCTGGATTTAGTTCCTGTGTATTCCAAAAAGAAATTCCATCAGTATAGCACATACAAAGAAGTGTTTAAAATGAAAACTTTATAGTTTTCCAGTTTATCATGCTGGTAAGTTATCACCAAAAAGTTTTATCAATTTTCCTCCTCTTCTATAAATAAAAATACCCTTTACTACTTTCCTATACCAAATAACTGATGACTCTAAATACATGGCTAAACATAGAATAGTGGACCAAGAGTAAAATTGGCTGGACCATAATTACAAATGACAAATTATCTGTTCAGCTAAGTTTAAATTAATGTGCTAGTAGAAGAAGCAGAGATGACATGGATAGTTAACCGATGATCTCAAAACCTCCCTGCAGTAAATGGTTGTAAAAACCTAGTCAAAAATCTATTGAGTTTTATAAAAATTACTAACCAGGAATAAAATCGGTATAGTTTCACCTTTTTGTTTCCCACCTCTGTATGAATATATAAATGTGAAGTAAAAAGGACAAAAGAGAAGGTCAGAAGGAAAAAGAGAAGAAAAGAGGACACAGTTCTATGTAAATATTATGAGCCCTGGCTACAAATAAATGATTCTGGGTTGTGCTTGTTTTAAACAAAAAAACACAAAGCCTGTATTTCTAAGTGAGTATTATTTTTCAAAGACATCATCCTAATAGGTTATACTTATTCTCATAATATTTCTAATGCTCAAAATATTATTAGATTTCCTATTTGAAAGTATTTTCATATCTTTTTATAAGCCATTTAAGAAAACCAGTCTCAATATTTTAAAGGCACTGAACTTCTTTTCAACAATAAAAACTTTATTTGCTTGACCTTAAATAACTGAATGGGTTTCAATGACTTTTGTCTCTCTCTAAAAATCATATCCACCTTCCACTGACACACCACTCTGACACAATGAACTATAAATTGTAAGCCCTCTAATATTCTGATTTGATTTGAATAAGAAAAGTGACAACTATTTTATTCTCCCTCTCTTCCTTTTCTACCTGCCATCAATTATCTTCTCTGTACATAATACACAAAGCCTAAGAAGATACACTTATTTAGCAGTAATGCAAACTGTCATCTGCTCTGAAATATAAAAGGAATTTAGAAGGAATTAAAAACACCAGATCCTATCCATTCTTTAAGTCACAGGTCAAGGTCTCCCTTCTATTTGAAGTCCTTCTATCTATTAATTCAAGGCCATAGATGTAAAGTATACATCTTGGTCACTACCCTAAAGGAACTCTATTTCTAACTGAAGATTGAAAGCTAAATATATGACATTAAATAAAGTGTAAATAATGTCAAAAACACTGTATGAACTCAAATGAATGGCATAAACAAGAGCCTAGTGTGTTACAAGACAGTTTGGGGGGTGCGCAGAAAGGAGTCTGTTGTGAGCTTTCATGATTGCTTTAAAAATGCTCGGTTAAATGAGGTTAGACAGGTTTCTTTACAAGAATTTTCACAGCTTGCACATTATAAATCTGAGAAACGTTAAGATACAGCGTTCTCCAAACTTCTTTGTTCAAAAAAATCCTTTTTTTTCTAATGATCTATTAATATTATAGGATGTAAGTGATTGGGAAATACCGATATAGTCAGTGAATAATGAATGCTAAAGGGAAAGCAATTACTTTGGTCAAGATCACCAGAGTAATGGAGACAACTATACTTGAACAATTAAAACAAAAAAAATCACCAGAGTTATCTGAGACAGAGCCACAGAAGAAAAGGGACTTGAGCTAGAAATCAAAGACTTGTGAATGAATGAAATAAGGGAGAAACACATATTTATTAAGCACCAACTAGGGCCAGGCACCATGAACTATCATTGATCTCAGTCCTCACAATAATGCTGTGAAGTGGATAGCACTAGTGGTATTTGACACATGTAAATGACACATTTGCCCTTGGAACACACACCTATCTGGTTCCAAATTTTATGTTCTTTCCCTTGCTTTCTGGTTCTTGACCTGAACAAAGTCATGGAGCCAGGAATGTGTAAGGTTCAACTGAGGTAAAGTAAGGTATAGGTATAGTAGTGTTGACTTGGGGCAATCCTTGATTGCATGAGTCCACTGTGGGCAGAGCCAGTCCTACAATCCTCTGATTACTCATAGCACCAAGAAGAAAGCCTAAACAATAACTCAATACATGGCTACCAATTAGCAACTGGAAGATGGGAAAGCAGTATGTACAAGGAAATATTAAAAGAACAGCATTTCATGAAGGCATTTCTGCTACATCATCTCACCAACTAGTCTTATAATAAGTTATATGTTTCTCCTCTAGATAAAGAGTAAGACTTAAATGATAGATAAGAAACACACTAAATCACTTGTCAGCCTTTTGGCTAAGATCAAGTGAAGGAACATAGACAAGAAAATACTCTTTCATTAGAGATAGGAAGAATAAATACTAGAAGGAGTTATTAGACAAGATTAGATTTCTACCTATTGAAATGGTTTAGTCATATTCCTGCCTAGAAAAAGAGTCTAATTGGGCTTAAGACTTTAATAAACATAATTTTAAAAATATATGTAAACCTATGATCTTCATAGCTAATCTCAGCTATGTATACTAACCTGTTCTGGGTGTGGTAAAATGTCAGGAATTTCAGCCTTAGGCCCTAGAAGATAACAACATATGTTTACATTCCAGTTTTATTAAAATACTAAAAACATACATACCCTCTCACTTGGCATTGCTTAATCTCGTAACTTGAAAAGATTCCCTCAGGTATTCATGTAACATTTTAAACACTTTATAAATATAATAACAATTTGATAGTAAAATATCATTATGTTGGAAGAAAGTCAATAAAATAAAAATTTTGCCGTTTCTTAAGAATATTTTACATGAAGCCAAAAAAAATTCTAATTATTTGGGATGAGTTTAGCTAAAAGCCAACCTTACTATTCTGGCTGAGTTATTCTAACTACTTATAACTACGTGAGGAAAAATCACGCCTACTTTCTCAGTGTTATTTTCTCTTCCATTATAGGTAATAGAATTTAAATGAATTTATGATGTTGAGTTAGGCATGAAAAGGAGCGCCCCACGCAGCAGCCAAAAGGAGTCAGGAGATTTGTCTTAAATGAGACTTCACCTTCACCATCGATTCCTCACCTGGTCTGCTGCCTCTAAAGTGAGCCGGCTGATAGCAATTCCCACCAAGTTAACAAGGGTCAAGAAAAAAGGTATTTCTCCTATTCCATTCCTCTTGCCTTCTACCTTCACCATCAAGGCCCTGGCACTCTAATACACTAAGGTAGGAATTCAGGGCTCTCTGGCATATGTTTGAGTCATTATTTTGGGGTTTTTTGATTATACAATGTCTATAGCTAGAGTATAATCAAGTAATTATCTGCTGAACCTCAGAATGCAGCCTCATAAGACAGGTTTCTTAGGAGAAAAGATAAGCATACTCAGCTTATATGCATGCTGAGCTTTATATCCTGCAAAAACCCATTATTATTATTATTTTGCTTCACTTTTACCATTTGATAATGAAAAGCTCTGAAAATCAGCTGGGAGGATTAATAGTATCACAGTATTGCAGTCCCTCACAGGATGATAAGCAAAAAGTCATAAGAATAAAACATTTCTTATTCTTGCATTACAGTCCTTTGTGCCAAGCAATAATGATATATTACACTCTATCTTATTTTTATATCTCTGGTTTCTTAAAATTTAATACCAATAAAGGAACATTTTAAAACAATAGATACATCTTCAATTATCTTTGCAAGGAGAATTTTGTATTTAATAAAGTCTCAGATCCTGGGGGTGTTAGAGTTCGGGAAAAAAAAAGATTTTATCCTCTTCCTACTTCTCTGAATTGTAAACAAAGAACCTTAAAGTTATCTTTTTCTATGTTGTTTTTAACCACCTCAACATAAAAAGATCATTCTTTTATGCCAATAGTTACTATTTTTAAAACTTGATTAGTTAATATAATAAAGTATATTATAGTAATTTGATTACTATATTAAAAACAAATTTAGAAGGAATTCTCATTTTCTGGTTACAAAATTTACTTAAAACAATTCTTACAAATTTTTTTTAAAAAGCGTTTTTCTTGAATCCTTGTCTCTCCTTTAATAAATTACTAAAAGATTTTGTACATTTTCTACTTACCACTTGAAAGAGATAAAATATAATGTATGGGAAATAATTCTAAAATGCCAAATGAAAAGAAAATATTCAGAAGAGCTGAATTTTAACTTCTAAACAAACTATTTTAAGGCCAACATTATCATACTTGCTAAAGATAATTTACTTATTTTGACCAGTCTACAATTTGGTTGGAATTACTCTACATTGAGAGGGAGAAGACAGAACTGTATTAGAACAGAGTCAGTTATACTAGCTAACAATTTAGTAATTTCCTTATATGTAAATCAACCCTGTCTAGGATGTTAACAAAATGAGCTTCCTATTCTCAACTCTCTGAAAGGGGTTAAGGCAAGAGGAAGCTGTAAGCAAGGGCTAGAAGGGAAAGGAATGACCATTTCTGGGTCTCAAGTTACAAAACCTTCATGGTAGCAAGAAATACCACAAAGTTATAATTCTGGTGTCCATGATAGTTTTAAAGAAACAGCCAGTAAGATTTGTGACTAAGAACTTCAATTAGTGCCTTATGATGCTACTGGTGGGCAAGAGTGCACGGATACCAACAGGCACTAATGGCCCTAGAAAGATCAAATGGATAGGAGGTTGGAAGTGTAGGAAATGCAGAACATAGTGGATCCCTGTTTTTCCTGGGACTGACTATGAGAAAAATGAGGACAGAACTTCTAACTGTTGCTAACACCTGTTATCATGATCAAAACTCAAAAAAGAGAAAGAATGTCCAAGGCATGCTGTCACTCGTAACATCTCTCTCTCAAACTGTTCAAGACGCACTTTCAAAAAAAGGACATCAACCTCTAAGATGGTACCTCTATAGCTTCATGATTGTTACAATGGACCTATAAACTGCATCTTGTAAAAGATGCTAAATAGGTTTTCACCACATTTGAATGGTATGTTTGGCATACTCTGAATTATATTAGCCTATTTACTATTGATTAGACAACTTAGAAACCAAAAAGGCTTTTTCACTTGGAAACATCCATTATTATTTGTATTTATATTTGTTTAATGGTCGATTTTTTATTTTTTTATATGTTTTAATATATTTTATTGATTATGCTATTACAGTTGTCCCATCCCCTGCTTCATTCCCCTCCACCCTGCACACCCCTCCCACCCACATTCCCCCCTTTAGTTCATGTCCATCTGTCATAAGTTCTTTAGCTTCTACTTTTCCCACACTATTCTTGCCCTCCCCCTAATTTCTACCCACTGTCTATGCTACTTATTCTCTGTACCTTTTCCCCCTCTCTCCTCCTCTCACTCCCCCGTTGCTGACCCTCCATGTGATCTCCATTTCTGTGGTTCTGTGCCTGTTCTAGCTGTTTGCTTAGTTTGCTTTTGTTTTAGGTGTAGTTGTTAATATCTGTGAGTTTGCTGTCTTTTTACTGTTATATTTTTTATCTTCTTTTTCTTAGATAAGTCCCTTTAACATTTCATATAATAAGGGCTTGGTGATGATGAACTCCTTTAACTTGACCTTATCTGAGAAGCACTTTATCTTCCCTTCCATTCTAAATGAAAGCTTTGCTGGATAGAGCAATTTTGGATGTAGGTCCTTGCCTTTCATGACTTGGAATACTTCTTTCCAGCCCCTTCTTGCCTGGAAGGTTTCTTTTGAGAAATCCGCTGACAGTCTGATGGGAAGTCCTTTGTAGGCGACTGTGCCCTTATCCCTTGCTGCTTCTAGAATTTTCTCCTTCATTTGAATCTTGGCTAATGTAATTATGATGTGCCTTGGTGTGTTCCTCCTTGGGTCCAACTTCTTTGGGACTCTCTGAGCTTCCTGGACTTCCTGGAAGTCTATTTCCTTTGGAAGCCAGATTGGGGAAGTTCTCCTTTATTATTTGTTCAAATAAGTTTTCCACTTGTTGCTCTTCCTCTTCCCCTTCTGGTACCCCTATAATTGGATGTTGGAACGTTTAAAGATGTCCTGGAGGTTCCTAAGCCTCTCCTCATTTTTTTGAATTCCTGTTTCTTCATTCTTTTCTGTTTGGTTGTTTGTTTCTTCCTTCTGGTCCACTCCATTGATTTGAGTCCCAGTTTTCCTCCCATCACTATTGGTTCCCTGTGCATTTTTCTTCATTTCACTTAGTATAGCCTTCATTTGTTAATCTAATTTGTGACCAAAATCAACCACTTCTGTGAGCATCCTGATTACCAGTGCTTTGAGCTGTGCATCTGATAGGCTGGCTATCTCTTGGTCACTTAGATGAATTGGCTCTGGGCTTTAATCTGTTCTCCCGTTTGAGACATTTTGGGGTTTTGATTGTTTCTGGAGTCTGGTTGCACCTGTTACATAGTGAGGGGCGGAGCCTTAGGTGTTCCCCAGGGTGGGGAAGCCCAGTCACTGGGTTGTGATGCTGTAAGTGGGGGAAGGGTCTGAGAGGGAACAATGGCACTTGCTCCACTCTCTCTCGTATTTCAGTCCCTTCCACCGCTTTCCACAAGCAAATTGGGCCCTTCTGGTGCTGATTTCCATGTGGGTGGGCTTGTGCATGATCTAGGACCTTGTGGGTCTCTCCAATGAACTCTCCTGTGAGGCTGGGAATCTCTCCCAGCACCTCAACCTCCACAAGTGTTTTCAACTGGTGTTTTTAGGTTTTATTTCCTGGTGCTAGGGCCCTGAGTTGCAAGGTCTGTCTTGCTCCCTGTTTTCGCCTGGATTATCTGTGCACAAATGTGGGAATGCCTGGTCAGCCAGCCACCTTGCACAGCTTCACTGGGTCTGCTGGTTGCCATCCCGAGCCCAGGGTCCACTAGCCACCGCCTACACGCCTGGGGCTCCAGCGCTCCTGTGTCCACCAACCTCCGCTTTTTTCTGCCGTGACTCCACCCCTCTTACCGCTCTGGATGAATAGTTGTCGGACTTCCCTGCAGTTCAATTTGCTGTTAGTTTTGGTTGTTTTCTTGTTTCTAAATCTTTTTGTCCTTAATTTTGGTTGTGCAAGGAGGCACAGTGTGTCCACCTACGCCTCCATCTTGGTTGGAAGTCTTCTAATGGTCAATTTTTTAAACTTCTATATCTAATATAGGAAAACTTGAAAACTACTGTTTCTTTAACATTTGAACATTAATTACAAATTTAAATTCCCTTAAATAAACTACAAATTTAACATTTTACCTCTTCAAACATATTAACTATTAGACAAAACACACATGAATATGATAATTGTAAAACTTATTGCTCTTAACATAACTCTAAAATAAGAATACATTGGTATAATTCATTCTACATTATTTCTATACTTGTTCCTATGTCTTCTTAAGATTAAAATCATATTTATTTTGGTAACTCTCCAGGATTAAGAAATTGTATGAGATCCAAAAATGCTTTATTGATTTTAGAGATAGAGAGAAAGGGAGAGAGAGGAAGAGGGAAGGGGGAGGGCGGGAGGGAGAGAAGGTGAGAGAGAGAAACACTGATGTGAAAGAGAACATGGGCTGACCAACTGATTTTTGTTGGGTCATGGCACCACTTCCTCCAAGACAATTCAAAGTACAGCCAGTTATCTGACTTTACTTAATAATGAGTAACTATCTCAAACTTTACAAAGGTTATTTTTTGTGAAATCTAATGTTTTGCCCCAAAATGCTGTCTTTATGTTTTACATGACCAGCGTTACAAAAGCTTTTGTGCTGATTATATACTGACATGTTCTGTTAGCATTGTTGCAAGCTTACGCCTGCTCTTTTAATATCAAGGAAAGGAACATGAATAGAGGGCTCATGGGCACGAACAATGGGAGGAATTGACTGTGGGAGTTGGGGGGACCAGGTAGGGGTGAGCAATGAGGAAAAAAGGTGGGACAACTGTAACTGAACAACAATAAATTAAAAGAAAAGACACTCAATATTTTTTAAAAATCTTATCACAATTAGCAGGGCCATCACTTTAATTTCCTTAGGATGGGGGATCTAATCTGTGTAGAAAGTATCCTTAATTGTATATAAAGTTAATCTGCTATCTTGGGACATAATTAGACCCAACTACTTACATGTTTTTATGTATGAGTGCTGATGCTATATGGTCTTTCCTTTTCTTGTTACAATTCTTATCCCAGGACTACTTGACTTATTGAACAAATCTGTTTTCTTTCTTCTCTACTTACACAGTGATAAACAAAAATATCCTATGCTTTATAAACAGATATGTATTTAATAGAGAAAATACAATGCACATGTATTAACAGGCCTCTCTTTCTTAAAGTCATTAAAACATTTTAAACACTCTACTATAGTGGCTTTTATTTTTGCATTGAGACTACCTTTTGTACACTATTATTTTTAACACAGTATCATTTTTAACTCATGGTTTTTTTCCACACTTATTTCCATGAACTGAAATTATTGTTGGACTTTTCCCCCCACTTAATTTGTCATAGCTTGGCCAGTTAGAGCACCAGTGACCTGGCTCTTTATCCATTTTGCACTTTTAGACATCCCAGAAAGCATTCTTGCTTTCCAACAATAGTAGGATGTTTCAGACCCATTCTAGTATCTTCCTGTTCCGAGACAGATCGGCTGTCCTGTAAGGATTCCTGGTCTATTCAGCATTTCATACACTCACAGCACCTATATACCTAGTACACAGTAGGCTCAAAAAATATCTGTTAAAATACAAATAAATATTACAGACCAAAATCTAGGCACTAAGAGTGTAAGAAAGAATTTGTGATGGGCATAAATGCTATTTTTGTAGTAGCAACAAAGTAGAAGACAGAGCTTTTAAAATTTAACTTTTTCAATTTCAAGTTACCATGTTCTTGCGTCCTTTTATTATAATACCAGGTTTCACTGGCCACCAAGAATATTTACTACACTGCCACACAACATATATAACATTCACTCTGGAGGAGTCACTAGGAGACACCTCAGAGACAAAGACAGCCATTCTCTAATACAGCTGAATCTTAGTTAAATGGCCGGCATGATTGCCTTCAAGAAAGAGATCACAAAATAATATTAAAAATGCTATGAACAGAGAAAACATACGTTGTTTTCAGTTTGAATCCCAAAATTACAAGTCAAAAGAGTAGACTTTTGGAGTAGCAGGCATTGACTACACCTGAGCTGCTTCTCATATGGGAGACTATGCAGCATGCTCCAAAGTCAATAGCAACATTGACTTCATATGTGAAAATGTATTGTAGCAATGTGTAGCAGACTAGCTCAGTTGTAAACAAATGTATATCTAATTAGGCTTTGTATTTTTATACCAAGATAAATTCACTTTCAATGAAAACATACCTTGAATGCTTTCGTGGTTCAGTGAAAGGTCAGACTGAGGAAATGACACAGTGAACATTGGACGTTTTCTAGTTCTAAAACATAAACCAATTAATAAATAAATAAAATTTTTTAATGGAAAGAAAAAAACACTTTCTCACTCAAACACAATTTAAACTTTTCCCTTCATTTAATGGAATTTCAAAACAGGATAAGTTGTTTTCATTGCTACATCATTCCAATTACTTTTACAATTACTACCAATTTGTTAACATTATTTCAGGTGGTTGCAGAAATGAAGGTTGCAGCTGAAAAATGAATGGATGAACTTCAGGGGTATACACATGCTAAACCACATTTACTTCTGAAAATAACTTTGGAGATGACTATCTGCCAAATAGGGGTGGCTGGATCAGGAAAAAAGTTGGCTCTGACATATAGTTTGGCTATCTAAATGTTCAAATACAATGAAAATTTGTCATTACAGTTGAAGATGTAAGTGAAAGTAACTAATGACATTATTTATCATTCTTGTATTTCACAGTAGGCAAAGAAAAGATAGGAAATATTGAAATGGAGAGGGTGAGGGCAAAATAAGAGTCATACCTAATCTGCAATTTTGATCATCTGCCTTAAGATAATTAAAAGTTCACTGAAGAAAAGCAATCAGTTTCAGTTAACTTTTTCTCAGTTTAATTTACTACACAAATGCAATCAAGATATCTTCCTTTAAAAAAAGAAAAGCCTTTGTTTTCAGTTGTTTTAAGAGCAGTTGTTATGCACCAGGCATATCGACTTCAATCCTAAGCAAGAATAATAAACTGAACATTCTCTCCTGTCTAAAACTAGATGTAATCAATATATGCTATCTTGGAAAGACATGTAAAATAATTTGGAAAGCTCATGTAAAATAATTTCTTGAGGCAAACAGAACTGAATGCTGTTTTTTCCCCTAAACCATGGTATTTTTTTTTAGAACAAGCTGATTTACAACAAAATAAAATCATAGTTTGAGTCAATAACAGATTTTTTTCCTTAACTAGAAAAGAACTTAAGACATAAGTCTAAAAATAGAGCAAACTTTCATCTAAATTATTAAAAATAATTATTTATACTAGAAAAAACTGCAAAAACAATGTACAAGTCTGATAGTAAAGAATGATTAAATAAATTATAATACAATCAGGTTATACAGTAAAACATGAGGCCATTAAAATCCATGTTTATAAAGAAAATAATTATGATAAACCATTACCTAAAATTTAAAAACAAGAAACAAAACTATCTGCAGAATGATCCAGATTTTGTAGAAAATATGAACAAAAACAAAAATATACAGAAAGCCTAAAACAAAATGTAACAAAATGTTCACGATGATTCTCCCTGGGCAGTGAGCTTATGGACGCTTTGTCAGTCTTCCTTAGTCTTTTCTTTTTTCTATTCTACAGATGAACTTATATTGCTGATATAATCAGTAAAAGGGTCTTTTTAAAACAGCAATTCTCAAACCTTTTGATTTTGGACTCCTTTATACTTTTAAAAAGTTTTTGCTTGTGTGGTTTATATTTATATATTTGCATATTAGAAATTAAAATGGAGAATATTTTTAAATAATCATTAATTTAAAAGTAACAGTAATAATTTAGTAACACTAATATATTTTATGAAAATTACTGTATTTTCAAAATGTTTCACATCTTTACAAATCTCTTCATGGCTTAATAGAAGACAGCTATCATCTCATATGTGCTACTGCTTTCGATCTTTTGCCATATATTTTGTTTGACATACATAATGGAAATCTGGTTGAACAAAGATACGCAGTCAGAAAAAAAACAGTACTTTAGTAGCCTTTTTGGATAATTGTAGATAGTTTTTTTTGATATCCCACCAAAACTCTCAAGCAGTAACTTCCTTAAAGGTTATTGAAAATGTGAAGTCTGAAACAAAAAAATCAATGAACTTTTTGTATTCTGTTACATTACAACCCTTTGATCTACTTGCACCTTGAACAAATATTTTATCTGTGCCTCATTTTGTGGCAATATTGAGTTATATAAATCTTATGTACATCTCACTATAAAATATCAAGATCACCTTCATAAATATTATCACTGATCTCACCTGAAAATTTTAAGTATTAGAAAGCCATCAAGGTCAAAGTGATAGACAGGTTTTCCTAAATTCTAATTTTCTGTTGAAAGCTTGAATATTTTCATTGGCAACAAAAACTATTAGCTATTTTCCTTAAAGTAACCGACTTACTTCATTCATTTTCAAGAAAATGTCTGCCATATACCCAAGTGTGAATAACTAGTTTGTCTGTTAGTCATTTTTTCAAGTTAAAAAAAAAAAAGTGAGGCTAGTTTTCATACAATGCTTACAACTCAAGTGCTCTCCTTTACACAACTGTAACACTTCAGTATGCACAGAAGTACTTTAAGCATACTTCCCATTTCATCAGATTTAATAGAACTATTAACTTTTCTACTTCAACAAATGCATTAAGTGAAACAGTCTTTCCTTTAGCTGCTAGTACATGGCAGTGAAAAACACGATGACTACTAGTGCTATTTGGTGCCACTGTCCTGACTTCTACCTAAGGCTCCAGAATTTTACCCATTTGCCTTTAGCACTCTAAGTGCAAATGTCAATAACACGAAATAGGCAATCATGTGTTGGAATTATTATGAAAATAATTTTGACCTTACATACCCACTGGAAAGAGTCTCAAAGATTCCTAGGGGGCTCACAGACCATATTTTGCAAATCATTGTTTCAAAAGAACTGAAAGGATAAAGTCTGTATGAACAGTTGTATGAAGTCCAACTTCAACAAGCTCTACAAATTCTTATTTCATGCTATGCTTTAAAATTTTTTAATAATACTAATACACAGAATCAACTTAATCTGATCTCTCTTGTGATATAAAACTTATTGAGAGTATTTGTAAAATAATATATATTTATGCTGCTTTAAAAGGGCAATTATTCAAAAACATAATTCCAAAACTCTTAAAATGATTCATTTTAGATATGCAAAAAACAAAAATATCTGTAGTATTATAAAGCCAAAAATTACAATGCTTACTGTAACAGAGCTTGACTTTGTTCCATTTCATCTTGAGGTTCCTAGAAAAAAAAAACAGTAGTTTTTTTCCCAGCTGATGAATGCTAACCCAATGCAACACTCTAAAACTTTAACATTTAAGGTAGTTCAAATGGTAATCTTTCTTAGCATCTTTTTTAAATTGTGGTAAAATATACATAACATAAAATTGACCATTTTAACCATGAACAGTTCTATGGTATTGTATACATTTACAATGATGTGCACCATCACCACCATCCATCTCTAGAATTTGTTCATCTTCCCCAACTGAAACTACATACCAATTAAACATTAATTGTCCACTTACCACTCTCACAACACTCAACATCCACCCTTCTACTTTCTGTCTCTTAAGTATCTCATATAAAAGAAATCACACTATATTTGTCTTCTTATGACTGGCTTATTTCACTTAGCAGAATGTATTCAAGGTTCATCCATGTTGCAGTCATGTATCTGTATTTACTTCCTTTTTTAAGACTGAAGAATGTTCCATTGTACCACATTTTGTTTAACCACTCTCCTACAGTAGACACGTAGATTACTTCCACTTTTTAGCTATTGTAAATAATGCTTCTATGAATATGGGTAAACAAATATATTTTCAAGTGCCTGTTTCCATTTATATTAGGTACACAAAGGTCTGTCCATAAAGTATCCAGCCATATAGTACGAAAAAATAAGAGACAGTTATTGAAGAAGATACAAGCTACAAGAAACATTGTACACAGGACAATGATGCCTTAGTCCCCTTCAAAGTAGGCACCTTTGGGAACTCACACAGTTCTCCCAATCACCATTAGCTGCCCTGTTGTATTTTCCTGAATCTCATCAATGGTCTGAAATCTCTTCATTGTCAAAGTTGATTTTTGTTTTGGGAAAGGCCAGAAGTTGCAGGTCACCAAATCTGGACCTACAGATTTGTAGTGGGGCTGAGTCACCAGGGTGATTTGATGTTTTGCCAAAAAATTCTGCACAAGACACGATGTATGAGCAGATGCACTGTCATGATAAAGGTACCAGTCACCAGCTGTCCATAGCTGTGACCTTCTGAACCATCTAATAGTTTCCACAGAAGAATGTTCAAGCTTAATGCAAAATCTGATGCAGATTCATTGCTCTACTCACTCAGTCATTTTTAATGCGACAGCCACACAGTACACATACTCACTCAATGGCATCCACTGTCCCCACTGACTAGTACAGTGAAGTCGTCATTGATCACACATGCACATTCCAGTCCACTCTCCCTGGCTGCCAGGTTACATTGGTGTTGTGCAAACCATCTCATTATATTAACAATGGTTGGACTTTTTTCTGACAGACCTCGTAAACCCTGAAGTAGAATTTCTGGATCGCATGGTAATTCTATGTGTAATTTTTTGAGGAGTCACCATACATTTTCCATAAAGGCTGGACCCATTCTACATTGCCCACCAGCAATAAACAAGAATTCTGATCATCCTGCATTTAGATGGTCCAGCAATTTATGCACCAGAGAGGTAGCTAGTAAGAGAGCATGTTACCTGCATACTGAGGCTTAAAAAGACTGATACACACACATACATCAGCTAGATATATAATAAAACAGGTACTATATATACATATAAATCTCTCCATGAGCTCTGGAGTTGCCAACCATGATCCTTCTTCTATTATATGCTCAACAAACAAGCCTGTGGTTGTCCATTTCCTTCAGAGTTCTCATTAATGCTCATTTTAACTGCTTTCAACTTTACATATGGATAAGGATGGAAGGTAAAAGAAGGAAAATGATATTCAACCTGGATTCACACCTCTCAGATAAAGAGTACCACATTTCAGAGAACAAAAGTCAGAAGAAGCAGTGTGCTGGAAATAGCCATAAGAATGAATCATTACTCCCTATTAAACAAGTATTTTCCAGATGATCAAAAACTGATGATAATAAGACCAGTGATGCCCTTGCATTAATCACAGTTATTCAAAGAAACAAAACCACAGAATATGCACATACATATTGAAAGAAATTTATTACAGGGAATTGGTTTCACGGACTGGCAAGTCCAAATGTACAGTGTGGGCCACAAGTCTCAAGACTCAGGGAAGCTGATGATGCAGATGAATTCCAAAGGCTGCCTATTGAAGAATCCTCTCTTGCACACAGAGGCTGGTCTTTTTGTTCTACTAAGGCCTTCAACTGGTTGGATGAGGCCCACCCACATTATGGAGGGTAATCTGCTCTACTCAAATCCATGATTTAAATGTTGATCTCACACAAAAACATATTCATAGAAATTGCCAGAATAATGTCTGATCAACTATCTGGGCACCCGATGGTCCAGCCAAGCTGACACATAAAATTAACCACGACACCTCCTAATTTTGATAAACACCAATGTCTCAAATTATTCTACAAACATATTACTAAACTCTCCAAACAAAATAAAAAATTTTCCATGTAAGTTTAAAAGGTGCTTGCCAAAAAAAAAAAATATATGTCAGCTGGAAATATAATAAACAGGTACTACACAGGGTGGGGCAAAAGTAGGTTTGCAGTTGTTCATATGAAAAATAATACAATAATTAATAAATAATAATACAAGAATAAACTATTTCATATACTCTCAACTGTATACCTACGGTTCCTCACCTTGTATATACCAATGAAAATACATGCTCAAATAAAATAAAAATTAAAAAATAAAAACGGCTTGTCTTATAGTACCTGCAAGGAATAAGGAAAGGTACTGCAACAACATCCAACAAAAATGATGAGTATGGAATATTTTAAAAGATACTACCTATATTTTTATTTTTCCAAATATATTTTACTGATTGTTATTACAGTTGTCCCATTTTCCCCCTTCATTCCCCTCCACCCTGCACACCCCCTCTCACCCACATTCCCCACTTTAGTTCATGTCCATGTGTCATAAGTTCTTTAGCTTCTACATTTCCCATACTATTCTTGCCCTCCCCCTGTCTATTTTCTACCTACCATCTATGCCACTTGTTCTATGTACCTTGTCCCCCTCTCTCCTCTTCCCACTCCCCT
>PVKU01013557.1:0-28150 GCA_004027475.1 Anoura caudifer | reverse complement strand
CCAGGCAGGAGGCAAGAAACAGTTCTGATAGGTCATCTCCTTTGCCCTTCCCAGCCCCGAGCCCCAGGTCAGCCTGCCCCAGGAAAGGCTTTGGTGGTGAATCTGTGTATGAAGGCTGTCAGTCTATAGGTGAGTCTGGGACTGCTCCTAGCTATCAGGATGAATCGTTGGGGAGGGAAGGAGGGAGAGAGAGAGGAAGAGGGAGGTGACAGGATGGGGTCTATTCCTGGCCATCTCTCCATTCTGGGGGACTGAGGAAGGGAAAGGGACAGAATAGCAGTGCTCTGTTGGGGAGGCAGGTTTAATCAGAGCCCCAACATGTTCCCATAATATACCAGAAGGATTTTACCAGCGTAGTGCTGCTGGACCAGAGATATGCCCATCCACATACCCTGGCAAAACTTCCCACCTGGATCTAAGACTGTGTGGAGGCCAAAGCCACCTTTGGCCCTGTCGTTGCTGCTTTGCAGAAGGTCAGTCCTGGCTTTCCCCCGCTGAGAACTCCCCACCAAGACCCCCATCTAGTATTTCACAGTCTTACCCTGTCTCTCCAGTTTCATCACAAGAAGTCTGGCCTCTCCTGATGGACAGCCACACTTGTCTGGCATGCAGACCAGCCCCCTTCTGGAATCATTGGGCTGCCAGGACCCAGGAATAGGCACGGAAGCCAATAGGCAAAAACTAGGTTACTCCTGAACACTGGGTCTTGGCCATCCTTGGGCCCCTCCCAGAAACTGGATCTTTCCTCCTGTTCACCAGGGCCCAGGGAGCTCCCTGCCTTGCTTCCTGACCAGCCTCTCTGGGTGGCTGTGGAAGCTGCACCTTCCACTGAGGGGTCTCTGTCCCTGCTCATTTCTCAACATCCACTTCATCAGAGGTGAGGTGGAGCAGGCCTTTGCTGCCTCCCTTTTGTCCTCCTCTCCCTTTCCTAGCTCAAATTAGCTGTTCAAGACCTTCTTTTCACCCTTTCCTCAAAATTAAGGACGTTCCCCATTCCCAGCACCCCTGGTGTCCAGGGTTCCTCCACCCTCAGGTTTCTGGTTACTTCATCCAGCTACCATCTGGGGATTAAGCATTACCCCTGAGAAATCATTCACTGAAGTCACGGAGAACTGGGAGCAGGGCCCTGGGTGCTGCTGCCCCATCTGCTGGCCTCACTTCTTTTACTTCCAGGCCGCTCCCTAACCTGTTCAGGCCCTGCACAGCATCATAAACCCCTGGATGGGTATCAGGTACTGCAAGTCAGTAGCACCTCTCCCCATCTCAGACACTTGGGCAGACTCTGAGACCCTTCTTCCCCTGACACCAAAAACTACACCAAGGGTCACTGGGTTCTCAGCATGACTACTTTTAGATGCTCTGTGTCTGTCAGCCAGGCCATTTCTCCTGTGTGAGAATATCCTTCCCCCATCTGCAACAACTGCCCCTATTGACTACACCTCTTCTCTCCCTGACCCCAGAGAAAGGGCCTTGGTCTCCTCAGCACCCAGACCCAGCCTCATTGCCTGAGACCAGTGGGAGCAGGAACACAGGCCCTGGCTCAGAGAAGTTTGCATTCTGCACAGCTCTAGTTCCTTAATTAAAAGTGCACTGTCAGTTGATGCCATTCTTGTTTCTATTTCTTTATTGATTTGTGCACTGCTGTATCTCAGAGTCTCAGGGAGGAGCAGAGCATACCAGTGAAGGAGGTGGGTGGAGCATAGGCATGGAGGCAGGGCCCCCTCCCCCACCCCTCAGGACCCAGCCTCCCTGCTCCTTGAAGAAGGCCCAGCCACAATCCTGGATGTCCTCCAAGATCCCTATCCCTCCAAGAGCAGTAGGGGCTGAGACACCTGCAGGCCAAGGAATCCATCCCAGCTGCTTCCATGTGAGGGCAAGAGCCTCAGCCTGGGTTTGGGGAGAAGGAGCCGCTGAGACCCTAGGATTCCCAGTCATTTTCATCTTCCACTCCAGGTGGCTGCTGTGGGGAGGCAGAGGTAGGATGGAGTCTGACATTGAAGCAAAGGCTCCTCCTGGCCCCTCACTGGCCCCAGTCCGAGGTCCTTTCCCAGAGACTCCTGGGAGGGAAAAGATGGAGGGTGGGAGGGGTGCTTTGGGGAACCAGTTCACGTAGCCCCTAGAGACTTAGAAGCCCCTGGAGACTTAGAAATAAGAAAAGGCAGAGTGTGCATGGTGCACAACATTCCCAGTCTGGGAAGGCAGTGGTGCTCCACCTCCCTGTGCACCTCAGGGCCAGCTTGTTGGGGAGATGCGACATCAGGCCCCACCTTGGCCTGTGGCCCTCACTGCAATAGAAGAAACCACCAGTGAGGAAGGATGAAGGGACCAGGTATGATGCCTGCTCCTGGATGACAACGTCAGTGTTTAGTCACATTTGTCCTCCTTTTCTTCATCACTGACACACCCCAGCCCTCTCCACAGCCACTTGGTCACCACCGGCTCCTGGAACTTCAGTCTGTCAGTGGATCCAGCACCAGGGCACTGATGAGAAAATAGTTAACATTTCAGTAACACCAGCATAGCCACCCTGTGAGACAAAGGGGCACCAACCAGCAGCCCCAGTGTGCGAGTAGCCCAGAGTGTTAGGCAGTTGGACCAGGTCACGGTGCAAAGCTCAGAAGCAAGAGAGGAGAAGGGTAGGAATTTCAAGGGAAAAGGGGAAGGGCTTAGAGCAACAAGTATAAAAGACACAAGGACGAAAGCTAGGGGGGTGGAAATGGGAGGGAGCTGGGGAGGGCTGGGGCGGTGAGCTGGGATGGGAGTAGAAGACAGAAAACTGTACAAGAACAACGATTAAAGTAAAAAAAAAATTAAAAAAGAAGCCAAGCTGGGACTCAAGCACAGGACTGCTGCTTCCTGCCCAGGTGTCACATTCTTGCCAGTGTCCCAGGAAGAAATCTGTAGCCCCAAGGGGCTTAGAGAAGCAGGACTGAGCTACCCCTCCAGTTCCTGTTTCTCAAATATCTCAGGTTCTGATCTGACCTGAAGCAGTGCCTGTTCCTTGGACAACTGGCAGAACATGAGAAGATTCTCTCTTGTACTTAGAGCTGGATGAGGCTCTGTCGCCTACCAGCTTAGAGAGGACAGTTCCACTCAGCAGGCTCCAAAACCCAGCAGAAACCCACTGCTCAGGCAGCAGAGAAGAGGAGGTTAGGGTGGCCACCCAGGGTTTCCAGCAAACACCCAGGGGACAGCAGGGGGCTGGCCTTTCAACACATTGGTGGCAAGGAGCACCCTGTTGGAGTCTGGTGGTGGGTGGAAGAGGCAGCCCTTTCCTCAGAGCCCTCCTGGAATGGGTGCAGCAGAGTCCCCTCACCTTGCTCCTGCTCCTTCTCTTTCTTCTTGTCTACCTTGTGCTCCCTGATGCTGTGGAGCTTGGCCATACCGGTGCACCCAGCCTAGCAGATGAATTGCAACAGAGGGGCCAGGCCACTGGAGGAGTCCATCACTTCCTTGGGAACTCCCTTGGCTGGGAACAAAGGCTGCTCAGGCAGTGCTAGGCTGTTGGACAGCCCTGCCCTGCATAAGGTTCTGGGGGTCCTGAGGAGCCATCAGCAGCCTGGCTGTGAGGAGGGGCTCTCCATGAAGAGGAAGCCGGCTGGTGAAGCCAGGCCTTTGGTGAAGCCTGAATGCTGACTGCATCCGCCTGAGCTCAGGGACCCTCTCCTATCCCCACCCAGCTTAGCTGCCACCTGCAGAGGGGCCCTGAGAGTTTCTCATATATTGAATATCTAATCCTGACATGTGATCCAGCAAGGTATTTTTGTGCTACTTCTAGAAGAGGGAGATGAGTGGGAGATACATTAAAGCTGAAATTCTGCAAAATAAGGAATCCATGGATATTTTGTTTGGTAGTTTTCAATGATTTTAGTGGCCCTTCTTTTTCCATTGATGTAGGTGGGGGACCCATGGCCCCATCTGCCTAGGTGCCCTCCAATTCTAGAGCAATATGGACACAGTTTGAAAACCACTATTAATGACCCCAATGGAACAAGATTTAAAATTAGAACTATCCCGAAACTGTAGGATTTATGGCCACTTAACCCAACTACAGAAAATCCTTCAGGGATCCAGAGATTTGGAGGCACCTTCAAAGAAAGCATCCTACCCCCATACATGTGCCCAGGGCCCCTACCCCTGCTCCTGCCTGAAGGAGAAGAGCTGCTGTCAGCCTCCTGGGCATCATGACCTAGAGAGGTCAAGGTCTGTGGTGGGTGTGGGGGCTGGGAAGCACTTAACAGAACTGCTGGAGCTGGGGGAGGTGGTGGTGGGGGTGATATTACCACCCAATCTTCTAGGTCTGAAACAAGTGTGAGAAACATGAGGTATCTGAGGAAGAAAGTGGCCCAACTCCCATTCCTGCCTCTGGCTCACCTGGCTCCAAAGGCTCAGCCACTTCTGTGGGGAGGTAGACAGCTCTGGAATGGTGCCTGGGGTGGGTGGGGCAATATCAGGGCTCAGATCCGCTCTGTACCTGAGGTCATCAGTGATGCCTGGAAGGTCAGGCAGCTGGCATGGCACATCAATCTCATGCGCTTGGCCCAGGTCAGGCACACAGAAGTCGTTCTGGAGAAACTGCAGGATTAGGTGGGGGTACATGAGCTGGAGTGCTGCAGTCTGGCCTTGGGGCAGTCACAGAGCTGCTTCTCCTGTGCGAGCTGCTTGCTGACCTGCTGATGGCAGCCAGCCAGCTGAGCCTTGGCAGCTTTGTTGCTGGGGTAAGAGCTGCAAGACTTTCTGGAAGTCAACCCGTGCCAAGTCAACATCATTCACTGCCAGATGGGCCTTTCCCTGGTGGAAAAGGCCCTTTTCATTGTTGCTGTCCAGCTCCAGGACCTCATGAGGACAGAGGAATCCACAGTGAGACTTCAAGTCCTATAGCTTCTCTGGCCAAGCCTGGGTTTCCAAGGTACCCTCAGCAGGATGGTGGGGAATGCAAATGGCTTGTTCTGCCCATAAAAGAATGAGTCTTGGGACATTAAACGGAAAAGTGTGTGGGAACTTTGTGTGCAGAGCCCCCTCCCATCCATCACAGATGAAAATAAGACTATCAAGATACATTCTGCTTGGGGAGGGGAGGTGGCCGGTGCTTCAAAGGAGAAGGACCAAGAGCCCCTTCCTCAATGGCTTTAATTAGGTTCATTTTACACAGGAATACAGGTAAAGCTAATCAATCATTGTCAGGAGGCAAGGTCAAACAATAGATAACATGCAAAGAACTCTGAGGGCCTAATCTGAGCCAGGGTCTATCAGCTAAGGGGTTATAAAACTTTGGGAGACAAACTCATTTCCTGCTCAGGACCCTTATCATTTAGTTGAGAGCATTCTTAGCAAAGCAGGTTTCACAGGACTACAAATTCTTTCTTATGTCCGATCACCTGGGGAACCTGGCCTATCAAGCACAGCCCTGTACCACCCTCTGTCAATGTTTCAGGCTTAAGTGCAGCAGAGCCAGGAAGCCAAGAGATAAGGAAACTTCTCCCAGAAGGATTGAGAACTCAGGCTATGTCAGGATAGCCGGGGGGCGAGGGTCCATCACCCCCATTTGCTGTGGCCCCTTGAGTCCTTTCTTGAGGGCCTTCCACGTGATTGTGCCTGTCTTAGGCGACCCCTCCCTTGAGAAAATCTTACCAGTCATTGGCTAACTGACCAAGCATTGGGGGCCAGTTATGGATGAAGCAGAAGCTGCATTCCTGCCAGGGAGATAAGCTTTGTCTCCTTAGTGGCTTACAGTCCGAAGGCCGCTCACTCAGCCTTAACCATGGGGGATGGGTTACAACTCTTGAAACCAGGCAGGGCAGTTCCCAACAGAAAAGCCCAAGGTCTACGAAGGAATCTCTTTCAGTCCAAGAGGCAGAGAGGGAATACAGGTCTTCAGATGGAGGTCTTCTTATTCTCTTTAGAATAAGGCAGGTATATAAGTGGGAGAGACTATGAATCGGGGTGAAGCAAACACTTAAGTAGCTCTTCCCATCTAGTGTGTCCTAGCTCTGGGTCACCTGCCTCCTTCCACCAAAGTGCTTGCTTCTCATCCCCTGCCTCTGGGTCCTGAATCGCTGAGCTCCCAACGGTCCATCCTGCTTATTCCTACCTTAGTCAGTCACTGAGGACAACTTTCAGACATGCCGGCAGCTCACTGCCAACCTCACCTGTGAATGTTGCTCCCATACTTCTTTAAAGGGGCCTCACCTTGTTCCAGTTCTCAGTGGCAGCTGAGAAGGCCTGTAGTTCCAGATAACACATGGCCAGCTTGAGATGGGAAGCTAGCCAAAGGACCCGTGCCTTCTGTGCATCTTCATCAGAGAAAATTGATGGTTCTTCCAGCCAGGACACAATCTTCTCATACTGCAGTAAAGCCTGCTTCTCCTTGCCTTCCTAGAATGGGAGGGAGGCTCAGGTACATAGCACAGGCTCAGTGGCACCAGGCTGTCATACCCTGCAATCATCAGTGACCTGTGGGCCTAAGAGAGTCCTGCCCACCCTCACTCTCAATGCCCCCAGGCAAGACCAGCTGGCTTGTACTAGGTGAAGACCGCAGGTGCCACGTGTCCACTCCATGGCAGAAACTGACCTCAGCCGTTGGCAGGCAAAGGTGGGCCCAGAGGAGCCCTCCCCGGGTGTGTCCTCAGGACCATGGCTGCTGGCTCACCTTCAAGCACACAGTGCCCATTCTTCCACTATGGAGCTCTGTTCCAGCTTCTCCTCTGAATTCATCTCCCAGCACTCCTTGGCCTGCCAGCCATCCCCCAAGGAAGAAAGACAACTGTTAGCATCCCCAGAGAGTTACCTCCAGGGTGGGATGCAACTTCAGGATGGGGAGGACCTTGAGCCAACTCACCTTCCCAAAACTCTGGAGATGCATTTCTTATTTCAAGTTGGCGTTTGGTGGGATTTGGAACTTTCCCTTCCCAACACTGCCAAAAGCAGGGCTGTGGGGGCAGAAAAAGTCTCTAAGCCATCTCATCAGCAGTTAACCTGCTGTGCACCAAAAAGACTTCCTGTTTCCTGGGAAGTACCTCCATGTCCTGTGTGGCAGAATCTCCCTGACCTCCAAACACATTACTTGTTCTCTAAGTATCTCACATACCCTTGTGACAACTCATGTTGTACATACACTGGCAGGATGACTAACTGAACTGGCATCTCGCTGAAAAATGTGTCAATAGGTGGCAGGAACAATGTCTCTGAGAAACTAGAAATTGTCAGCACCATGTATGGCACAGAGTAAGTGTTCTTCCACAAATATTACCAGTGAGTGAGTGAACCAATGGAACATGAAAACCTTGATGCTGGTGAAGGAGAGAGTCTGTAGCAGCCATGGCCGAAAAGATTATGCTTTGATCCAAAGAGATGTGGCCACGCTCCTAAATAGAGTGAAGAGACCATAATGGCCTATGTCTGGCGTGCCCAGAGGCCTAGTGAACATGAATGAGGCTGTGAGGGCAGTGAACACATACCGAGGAGAGGATACATATGGCCAGTCATTTAACTCACTGTGGACATTTAGATCTCTGACCTCAGTTCACATTTATGCTCTACCAAGCCCACTCCTGACCTGGGCTTGAGGCACACCACGGGATGTTCTCCATTTTCCATGTGCTGAATGGCTTTCTCCAGCCCACTAGGCAGATCCAGACTCTGCCCCTCACCCATCTCAAAGCGGAGCTCCTGTTGGTCAAAAATCTGGTCCTTGTAGTACCCTTCCAGTGTGACTGGCATGCAAGAAAGGCAATGTACCAAGTGCATGGGTGAGAAGGCAACTGAAGAAGGACACCATCGGCATCCCTCTATGGTCTTATCACTTCTGCCCCCAAGATGCCCTGTTGTTCTCAGACTTGGAGGGAAGTTAAAATGGTTTGTTCCAATCCCTCATTTTACAGACAAGAAAAGAGGATCAGAGAAAGGAAGAAACCTGCCCAAAGCTACCCAGAGACTAAGTATCAGAAACTGAATTAAAACCTGCCTACTGTCTTACCCTCCACCACAGCACCCTTGTGGGCCTGGCATAGCCTTCTCCCCGAGTCCGTATTCCCCGGATGGTTACCCAGTCTTCTTCCTCTGTTAGGTCCTTTCCCTTGAACTCGTACCACTCTACCTGTGGGATAAGGTGTCGGGCAACAAGTCCTGTCAGCACTAACTTGTCAACAGTGAGACACAGCTTCTCTCTTATTTAGAACAGTCCCTCCTAACTGCCAGATGAGGTCTGACCAGGAGGGCAGCCACACTAGGAGTGAACGAAGTGGCACTTTTGCCAAGTGCTCAGGATTTGCCCTAGTCTCCACTTTGGTAGAGGTGGGCAGGCCACCCAGATTTCAGTTAACCTCAGGAGGTCAATCTATGTGCTACCTGCTCTGCACAGTAAGGACAGGTTCTAACCGATCCTAACTCAGCTACTTGAAAAGCCCAGTCTGACAGCATTAGAAATGACCCAACATCTTTCAGCAGTCTTCCAAACATTCTCCAAGTTGTCAGTGGTGATTAGAGCTCAACTACTTGCAGACTTTCCAGTGTCAAGTTCCACTTCCTCAGAGGAAACTTTTCTTACCTCCTGACCCACAGTGGGAGGCATCTCCCCCCTCTTCTTATCTCTAGGCACCAACATTCCATACTGTCATTTGTAACTGCATATATATTCTGACCTCCTGGCTCTTTGCGGTTCAAATTATACCCCATCTCCTCCTGGCACTGCTCTTGAGACAAACATGTCTCCGCCCATACAGCCTTGAGTCTGAAGAGGGGTTCATGACCATCTCTTCCCACCTGAAACCTCCATTGTAGCCTCTGTCCTGGTAGCAGCAAGCTGTGTGCACAGCAAAGCCAACTGCCCTGGCCATTTCTCTTTCTCCTTAAGGCCAGACCCTTAGCTTTGGCTACATTGTCTCCATGTGGCAGGAAAGACTGGAGGGCAGGCAGACCCTGAGCTGAGGTAAGGCTGGCTCTTTGCCTTGCTCTGTAGCTGGACACTTACCTTAAACATAAGCGTGGCATTGGAAGTGGTTTGTGGAGGGCTGCCTGCCCAAGTGTGGCCGTATTCTGGCTTGCAGGTAAGGCCTAATGCTTTTCCCAACCTCAGGGTTGCTATAGCCATGTCCCAAGCCTTGATGACCTCCTCTTTCTGAAAGCAAACACGTCCTTCCTCCTTGGCAGGGAACTGACTGCAGGATCCATGGCCCTAAGGTACGATGCCTGAAGGGAAGCTGGACACTCTTAAGAAGTAGAAACACATTACTACAATCAGTGCTGTCATCTCAGACCTCCTAAAAAACAAACCAACAAACCAAACCGCTCAACTCTGGAACAAAGACGTTCAAGAAAGAAGGCAGTCCCTTCTGAAGAGGAAGTGAGGTACTCAGAGTGATCAGAGCAAGAAGAGGAATGAGTGGCATTACAGGACAGTGGGAGAAGAAGGAGCAACAACAACAACAAAAGCAGCAGTTTGCAATAAACCATTCCTCCTTAAGCTTCTGAAAATATGGTTCCTGTTTGTGACCATTACATCCTCCCGGAAACTTATCTACCAAGCCTAGGTTTTGCCCACCTTTTCCCAGATCAAAGGAGAATTTGTCTCTGCGGTCCAGACTGGAGGCATACTTGGTGCCATCTAACAACTGGCCAGGGTAGTGAACGAGGACTTGGTCCCCAGTCATGGGCATCTCTGTGCCCCTGCCCTCTCGCTTGATGACCTGGGAGGAAGGGGGAGAAGGTGAGTACCCAGGGATGGGAGCAGAAAGAGGCACAAAACAGCCTGCACGTTTCTGACAGGAGGGAGTCTCTTTGTAAATAGAGTCAAGGGACCAATGTCAAAGCATTCTGATACAAAGCTTGGCTAGAAGCCAAATGATTTCCCTGTCTTTCTTGAGGTGTGGCACAACTTGGCTTGAAAAAACTGCAGACAAGCCCTGGTCACATAGTGCAGTTGGTTAGAGTGTCATCTCAACACACCAATGCTGCAGGTTCCATCTGCAGTCAGGGTACATACACAAGCAGCAACTAGCAAGTGGAACAACAAATAGGTCTCCCTGTTAAAATTAAAACAACAACAACAACAAAGAACACAAACCCTGGAGACAAAAGACCCAACTTCAAGTTTTTGCTGTATGATCTTGGACAATCACTCAGACTCTCTAGAACTTATTTCGAGTGATGACCATCTTTGTCAGAGTTGTTGGAGGACTCAATTGGTAAAGTTTGTCAGCAGCAAAGGAAGAAGTATTTACACTCTATGTTCTCATTCTTTCTAAATGCTACCGACCCTCGGATCAGAGTTGGGTTTGGAGATGAGTGTGAATAACGAAGCCTTTGAAAGAGGGAATCTACCACATCGTGGACCAGCACAGGGGCTCCCAATCAGGCCCTAAACTAGGACTCAGGACATGGACATTCCTGACTGGTAGGCTAGTTTAAGTCCTTTATTTCTGGGCTAAGAGTATTACCCAGGAATTTATAAGCCTGGGCTTCTTTTCCTTAGCATGTATCAAAGGTCCCTCCATAGGCCACCTGGTAGGCCTGTCATTGCCCTCTAAAGGAAAGGCTCCATGATAGAACAGATGGGATTAAGGAGTAGAAAAGCTAAGGGAAAGGAGCGGAGGATAAAAGGAGAAATGACCCTTTCTGGAATAACAACCTGGTAGAAATCACTAGGACCCTGGACAGAGAAGGGAAAGCCACATGCCCATGGGGAGAGCAGCTTGAGATTCCAAGATCTTGGGGCTGGGTGGCGGGCAGCCACATACATTTCTGGAGCAGATAGGGACTGCTGGAGGTTTGACTGGCCCATGTACAGCAGCAGGCTCCCAAGCAAAGCATCTCCTTTAGGCCCCCCACCCCAAGTCCCAATTGGGGCAAGCTGGACCCAGATGGAAGGAGGAACTACATGACCCTCATTTCCGTGGAGCTGAGGGAGGAGGAGACAGCATGGCTGAACAGGTGATCTAGCTAAGTCCCAGCCTTTAGAAAGGGATTAAGGACAGCACAGAGGTTGCCAAAACCTTCCTGGAGGCCAGGTCCCGGGGAAAGTTACACAGAAGCCTCTGGGCCAGGAAATGACTCTTGGGACGCACTTCTAGTCATAGCTACTATTTAATTGCCAGAGAGTGGCAAGCTCTCGCACCACCACCGATGGCAGCTCAGGGCCCTCCAGGCTGCGGCTGGCAGGGCTGGAGCCGGCAGCTTGGCCGCAGCTGCGGGGTTGGAGCGGGACTGGTTCCCTGTGCGTTCTGCCCAAGGGCCCTAGCTGCGGCTTGGGTGCACTGCTGCGCAAGTACCGCCCCTATCCTCCGCCTCCCCCGCCCAACCCGCGCACGGAGCATGCCTTAGTTGACGCTGCAGGGCTGGGGGCTTGAGCCCAGACCACAGGCTTCCCAGGGGGCCAGAATGGGCCAACGCTAGGTCCCCGTACCTAGGCTGCCCCCTTCCGAACCTGCAGCCGCCCTCAACTCCCAAACAATGCAGCCTGCTTCAGGAAGGCCATGTAACCGACCTCCCGCTGCACGAGCACTCCACCTACAGCCCGGAGCCTGCAGAGGCGGCTGTCCCATCCGGTGCCTCGGCCGGTGGCTTTCAGGCTCCGCAGCAGGGCGGCTGCGATGGGCGCTCGGGACTCGGCCACCCCCAGCAGACCCTGTGCTCCCCCGGCACCCCCACCCTCACCTTCAGCACGCCTTCATCATGCTTGAGACTGCTGTCCGCTCTCTCAATTCGGAGGGGCACCGGCTGCACCCCACTCCCGGCCTCCTTCATCTCCTCGGGGTCACGGCCGCTCCCAGCGCAGTTTACTCCGGGAGCTGGCCAGTGGGCGCAAGCCAAGCCCTCTGGGCTGCCAGACCGCCCTGGGGTGAGGGAGCCGGCTTCGCAGCCACCCACCTGCGAAGTAACGGGTTCAAGGTTCGAGTCCCTCAGGTTCACAATGCTCTGGGAGCCTGCATCAGAGCCCAGCTCAGGACAGAGTAGGTGGTACTCAGTGGCCCAGGGAGCCGTTGGTCCCACCCACCGCGGAGGGAGAAGCTGGGAGCACTGGTCGCAGGGGGTCGGAGTAGAGACGTTTCTGCAGGCCGTGCGGGCTGCGCCGGTTGGGGCTGTTGTGTTGTGCGCGCTTAAATGAAACCTATTTCTGTTTGTTCCTCTTGCTGACTGCCTGGCCCTCCTCCCCTCGCTCCTGGGATCCTCGGGCTCTGGGATGGCCCTTCCCTCCGGCTCCCTGCTCTCCTCCATCCTCGCTCTCCCGCTTCCCGATCCAACCGGATTGATTCTTCCAGTCCCTTCTGGATACCGCTAGGGCGCTCCAGCACCTTCCCTGCCTAGCCAGAGCCGCCCCATACATTGCAGCCTGCCGCCTGGTTTGCTCAGAGCTGTGTAAGGGAATGCAGTGGCACAGTAAGTACAGGCGGCATGGCCTCCCGGTGTCCTCTCTGCAAGGACAGCAGGAATTGAGGAGGAAGACCAGAAGGGAATTGGGGTGCGGGGCGGAGGGCAGTGAATGAGGAAGGCTTACCTGAGTGCACATAATTGGACAAGAGCAGCCTTACTTTTCCCAGAGCCCTGAAGACATGCAGCCATCAGCTCTTTAAAATGCTTGGAGCAGTCGATTTGCAAGAAATGACCCGCTGAGCTAAGGATTCTTAATGGGGCCGGTATTGAATGGTCTGACCCCTACAATAATGAGACTGCTATTTTGGTTAATACTTAAAAACAACAACAAAAACAAAAAAAAAATGGTTTCAACTCACGAAAAAAGCCATCGCAGTTTACTAAAGGCCGTGGCAAGGTGTATTTCCTTATTATTTGGTTACCAAGTGTTTATCAGTCTGTGGAGGGCAGAGCACCTGTGTGGTGGGTCAAAGCTCTGCAGCACCTGGTTACCCAAACAATTGCTTTTTGACAAAAAGATTCTTGTGGGGAGGGTCTTCATTTTGGTAAGCACTTAACTCCAGATTAGCATCGTGCCTGGTGAGTTGTGTCAAACAATCGTTGGCTATATGAATTTGTATTCCAATAACAATACAGAAAATTCTTGAGCCATGACTATGGGCCTGGCGCTGTACTGTTGTAGGCATACTGTCCCTTTTAGGTAAGTAACCAACAGGGCTGTTAAACATGAAATTTCAATACCTTGACATAATTTGATAATTCATCATGGTCCTCTCTGATCAAACATTACTGAAATGAGATGCAGAAGAAATAAAATCGGTTCCTCAAGCAATTTACAGCACATGAATTTAGCCACACCTCAGACATTATTTTTCTTTTTTTAAAAATATTTTATTTAGTTTTTTTTTTTTTAGAGCGAGGGGAGGGGAGGCAGAAAGAGAGGGAAAGAAACATGGATGTGTGAGGGAAACATGGATAGGTTGCCTTTCGCAGGTCCCCAGCCAGGGACCTGGAATCAAATCAGAGGCTCTTCGCTTTGCAGGAGCACCATCAAGCCACTGAGTCACACAAATCAGGGCAAGACATTTCTTCTTAGATGATTGGGGCTATCTTGGAAGGATATGGTGTCAAAACGCTCCAAACTTCCAGGTGATAGGGATGGAGGGTAGGGTGCTGGCTTGCAGGTGTGGCAGTGATCTATCTTACTGTTGTCTATGCACCTGCTTGGTTTCAGCAAGTGCTAGTTTTTAATGCTAGAGCCATTGGGTGTAATTCAGCAGAAAAGGTTGGGATGGAAGAGAAAACTTCACCTTTAGAGTAATGCTTCTCTGCACCTTTTTCTTTATTGGAAGCAAACACCATAAGTCCATGTCTTTTTAATTCCTGTCAGCATGTATTAATTGAGAAAATGTGCTTGTCTTTGCATAAACAGGTAACTTAATAGCAGTAGAAAGAGCACCTGCATGGGAGTAAGCAAAGACTTGGGTTGCCCATGCACTGCCCGTTCGATCCGGGGCAGGTTATTGGGATGGCAACATCTGTCGATGAGGGCAGTTGTGATGGTTCAAGAAGAGGAAATGTGTCAGCTCTCTGGCATGGTGCCCACCTTCAAGCAGGTGGTTAATACATCAAGGTCATCACTCTAATGTGATCAGTGCGGTGGTGGCAATGGGGACAAAGTGCTAAAAATGCAGAGGCCCAGAAGAGAAGGGAAAGTTAGGGTGCAAGGGGAAGGGGAAGGACAAGAAGGAAAAGTTTTCAGGAAGAAAGCTCTTCACCCACTCAGGAAGTGAGCCGGTGTGGGGCTGAGAGATGGCAGGGAGCAGGGAGGGCAGAGGGCACTGGGTTCTTGAAATTCAGAGCAGGAACTTATTGTTACTAGATTTTTTTTCTGGTCATTTGCATTCTATTCTTCTGATTGTAAAACTCACATATTCAGTGTAGAAAGTGCGCGGGTGTTTTGTTCTTTCCCTCCTGTTCCTTACCCCTTTCCCAGCTGGTTTGAATTAGTGGTCTCATCAAAGATGTTTAACAATGTAGTTATTTTCAATGGTATCATTCCATCATTTAAAATCCTTCTGAAAATTTCCCCTTTTGCTAGAGAAAGAGAGCACACTTAAAAACAAATCATCCAGTGTACCCTGTAGATGAGTCATGCTAAGGTTAGAAGTTTTGTCATTGCCCAAATGAGCCATCCCGAGCTATCTGGCCCATGTCCCTGATGGTAGGCCCATCCTTCACACATGGAGATACCTTGTTTTTCAAAGGTGCTATTTTTCTTCTTAGTGTGCCAGTGCTCTTAAACATTTAAAAAATATTTAGTATTTGTATCACTCAAAAGAATGCGAGATGAGTGTGTGCGCAGATATGTGTGCACGCATATTACGTAACACAGAACATAATGAAACTTGTCAGGAGAGCACCCAGCCTAAGAGTTAGAATCTTAGCAGCACAATTTGTGTCAAAACTGTAATAGCAAACATGGTAAGGACGCTTCCATAATTTCTTGCTATGTTTGTTCTCTGTTGACTGAGAAAACACAAACTATACCGCTGGTGAAAAGTGCTGCTATACATTTCATGAAACATTTATGGATTTGCTTATTTTAGTGAAGGCAGCTCCATTTCACACGTGTGAAAAACAGTAGACCTCTGTGTGAGGCCTGCATGTAATGGAGATCTGCATGGTGCCAAGCAAGGCTAAGCTCATGGACAGTGGGTTGGGTTTACCACAGTTCAGATCTTAACTTCATCATTGCACACATCAATGATGAGTGCTTGGGCAGAAGTGGGGTCTACATTCATTGTTTTTTTTGTGAGTGTCCTGTTGTTCTGCCACCATTTGTTGACTCTACCTAACACATGGAAACAAACACAGGGAAGCTGCCAAAATGAGCAAAGAAACACGGTCTTCATCAGAGTTTTATCGTTTTCCTCATATAGATCTTATACATATGTTGTTAG
This sequence comes from Anoura caudifer, assembly GCA_004027475.1. Classification (NCBI taxonomy): domain Eukaryota; kingdom Metazoa; phylum Chordata; class Mammalia; order Chiroptera; family Phyllostomidae; genus Anoura; species Anoura caudifer. The sequence continues at coordinate 12,821 of PVKU01013557.1, read as the reverse complement.
ATTTATACCTAACTATTTCAGTTTTGGGGGTGGTGCTAGTGTAGATGGTATATTCTTAACTTCAAATTTCATTTGTTCATTACTGGTATATGGAAAAGCAATGATTTTTTGCATGTAAACCTATATCCTGTGACCATGCTATAATAGAATTATGTATTAGTTCTATTAGGGTTTTTTTTTTTTGTTGTTGTTGATTATTTTGGATTTTCTACATGGATGATCATGTCATCAGAGAAGAAAGATAGTAATTTTTTATGTGTGTCTTGTTTAAAAAATCTTTGTCTATTCTATGGTTGTGAAGATACTCTCCTTTTTGTGTTTTAAATTCTAGAAACTTTTCAAAAAATCTTTCACATTTAGGTCTGTGATCCATCTCAAATTAATTTTTACATGTGGCATGAGGTGGAGTCAGGTTTATTTTTCTTACATATGGATGTACTGTTGATCAGGCCCCATTTATTGAGAGACGACCTTCCCTCACTGAACTGTGATGGCTCCTTTGTCATCCATCAGGTGTGACTATGTATTTGTGTCTGTTGGCGGACTTTCCTTTGTTCCCGAGGTCTGTTCATCTATCCCTGAGCCACATGGTATCTTAGTTGCTGTAGCTTTAAAATGAGTTTTGACATCTGATAGTGTATGTCCTCCAGCTTTGTTCTTCTGTTGTTAAGATTGCCTAGGCTTTTGTAGGTTCAACATATTTTTTGTACACGTATTAGAATCATTTTGTCAATGTCTAAAAAAGTGCTGGTATTCTGGTTGAGATTCCATTGAACTTATACGTCAAATCAGGGAGATTTGACATCTTAAATACTGAATCTTCTAACACAAGAGTAATATGTGTACCTCCATTTATTTAGGTATTCTCTATTTTTTTCTCAGCAATGTTTTAATGGTTTATGTTTTTCAGCATAGAGGTCTTGCACATCTTTTATTAGATTTTTCCTAGATATTTTTGGTTTGAGTCTTATTGTAAATGATATTTTATAAAGTCATTTTTTTAATTGTTTGTTGCCAGTGTATGGCATACAATTGATTTTTGTTTTATTTTTTATTTTAATTGTGTGGAAGTATACATAACATGAAATGTACCATTTTAACCATTTTTAGGTGTGTAGTATTGTGGCACTAAGTGCATTCCCATTGTTGTACAAATATACAAATAATTTCTTCTGGTAAAAGCTTTATTGAGATATAATTCAGGCCCCGTATAATTCAGCCATTTGAAGTGTACACTTGGGTGCCTCTTAGTATACGCACAGGGTGGTACAGCTGTCACCACAATCAAATATAGAATGTTTTCATCACCCCAGGAAGAAATCCTGTGCCCTTTAGAAATCACTGCCCAACTTCCTCCAGCTCCTGGCCCCTAGCAACCAGCAATCTATTTTTGGTCCCTGTGTTCCCTTCTTAGTTCACAGGTATTTGGGAGGTTTGAGAGCATGACTGGCGCTTCATTGTCATGCACGTGCAATGCTTGAAGAATCCCACAGACAGCCTTAGCTGCTCATGCACTTCTGCTAGCCTTTTAGATGCTTATGTTGTTTTGTTTGCTTATCTGCCTGGGTCTTAGCCCACTCTTTCTTTCTTTCTCATTTTCTTTTTCTTCTAATGAAAGAAAGAGGGGTATTTATTCTTATTTTTATTTTTTTAGGAAGAGAGAGAGATAGGAAGATGGTGGGGGAGAGAGAAGGAAGGGGAAGAGAGTGAGAAAAAACCCATCAATTTATTGTTGGACATTTTTGTGCAATTCATCGATTGACTCTTATGTATGCCCTGGCTGGGGATTGAACCTATGACCTTGGTGCACTGGAACAGTGCTCCAACCAACTGACCACCCAATCAGGGACAAAAGAGGTACATTTCTTACATGTGACACCTTCTCTTTCTCTCAACATTGAGGCAAAAAGTCCCACTCTTCCTTGGTGGGTTCTCCCAACCCTGAATCACCATATCCTTCCACATGGCTTACTTCTCCCTAGTTCATTCCGCTGCTGCTTGAAAATGTTTATCTTTCTCCATTTTTATTTGCCAAGTTTTCTTTCTCTCATGCCACTGATTTTTAAAGCCAGTTTTACTGAGGTCTGATTTACATGTGCTGAGTTGACCAATGTTAAGTGTATAGTTCAGTGAGTTTTGATAAATGCACACAGCTGTGTAGCCACTGCAACCACCACAATACAGACCCTTTGCCTCCCCCTTGAGAGTGCACTTGTGCGCCTCACAGTCAGCCCCTCTAGAACTCCTCCCTGGGCCCTGGCAGCCACTAACCTGCTTTCTCCTATAGTTAGCCTGTTGGAGAACTTCATGTGAGAGAATTATACAGTCTGTATCCCTTGTGTCTGGCTTCTTTCACTTAGCATAAGCTTTTGAGAGTTTCCTGTGTTGTTGTGTATATCAGTAATTTGTTTTTCTTTTTTTAATTCTTGAATAGTATTCCATTGTATAGATAGGCCACAGTTTGTTTATCTGTTCACCAGCTGAAGGAATTTTGGGTTGTGTCTAACCTGTGGCTACCGGGAATGAGCTGCTGGAACATCCTTGTACAAATCTTTGTTTGGAAATATGTTTTTATTTCTCCTCATGAGGAGCAGGCTTTGCTAGGCCATATGGTAAGTACATGTTTAACTTTATAAAGAAGTGCTCAACTGTTTTCCGAATTGACTACACCAGTTTGTATTTCCAGCAGCAATGCATGAGAGTCACATTTGCTCTGCATCCTTGCCAGTACTGAATAGTCTTTACACCGTTCTAGTGGGTATGTGGTGAAAATCCTAGTGGTTTTATAATTCTCATTTCCCTAATGAATAATGATATTGAGCATCTTTGTGTGTACTTATTTGCCATTTTGTATCTCATCTTCTGTGAAGAGTGTCTTCATATCTTTTACCTATTAAAAATCCGATTGCTTTGTTATTGATTTGTGAGAGGAACATGTGTGTGCATATGTGCACATGGCACAGTGCTAAGCTGAATAATGGCCCTCCGGAGGGGTGTCCATGTCCCAATCCCCAGAATCTATGAGACTGTGACCTTGGAACTTGAAACAGGGAGATTATCCTATTGGATCCAATGTAGTCAAGCAGTTTTTGTGAGGGAGGAAGGAGGGTCAGCCTCAGAGGTAGAGATTTGACAATGGAAGCAGAGGTCAGTGTGTCACGGGGCCATGAGCCAGGAAATGCAAGCAGTGTTTGGAATCTGGAAAAGGTAAGGAAGCGAACTTTCCCTGGAGCTCTGCAAGGATTGCAGCCCAGCTGATACCTTGATTTTACCCTAGTGAGACTGATCTTGAACTTCTGACCTCAGTTACTGTAATCCAGGGGTATCCAAGCATTTGGCATCTCTGGGCCACAACTGGACAACTGGAAGAAGAGTTGTCTTGGGTGACACATTAAATACATTACAACATGTAATCACAAAACAGTCTCATAATGTTTGAAGTAAATTTATGATTTTGTGTTGGGCCACACTCATTCGTAGCCATCCCCAGCCACAAGTGGCTCTCGGGCCACAGGTTGGACACCCTAATGGGAATTCATAAAGTTAAATGACTTTAAGCCACGGAGGTTGTGGTAATATGTTATATCAGCAGTGTATGGGCACTCAGTGTTTATGGAATAATTTGGAGCTAGCTTCTTTGCTTCTAAGTCATGTTGTTTTATTTCTACCCTCTTGTTCTGGGTGGAGGGAGCAGGGTCTTTCAAGTGATGCAAATGGTACAAGAAAGCCCCCCCCAAAGGGGACCTGAGCATCTAGGGCACAGAGAGTAGAGGAGCCTTAGGTGGTGGAGTGTGTTGGAATTTGGGAGAGGAGATGATTGGGTGGAGAGTACTAGATTTTGGAGGCAGAGGACTTTGGGCTTGAGTTGCTAAGAAACCATTTAGAGGTTGGAGCGTTTAGGCTGCTCATCAGAACTGTGGGCATGGGGGGCAGGGGCTGGACCGGGATGAAATAAGCATTGAGAGAAAAGGCTCTCCAGCCCCTTTCACTCCATTCTGAGGTGATGGCAAACCTGGCCTGCTCTTTGTCATGATCTTAGAGCAGTGCTGCACAGTTCTGCAGCCCAAGCTGATTCTGTGAATGTGGGGAAGGGAGTCAGGGAGGTCACGGCCACCTTCTTCCTTTGGGCCCCTCAGGTTCACTGGATGGCCCAGCATGCCCCACTTCTCACCTCCTCCAAATAGGCACTGACCTTGCTGATGACATTGAGATGACACTGTCAGACTGGTCAGCACTTTCTCCTTCTGCATGGCTGTGGGGTTTGCTGTGGGGGGAGGGGGAGGGAAGCCCTCACACAGGTGGCCAAAGACTGTGGTCTGTCTTTGCTGCTCCTGCCCTGGTGGCACAGCTCTCAGTAGGGACGTTGGGGGCGGGCAGGCTGACTGTCCACTTTACACCATGTCTTTGCACTCTGGGAGCTCTGATGACACTCCTGTCCCTGGGTCTCACAATGCTCCCAGATCCCTGACAATGACTTTCCCATTCTTCTTCCTATTTGTACTTAACTTAGGACAGTTTCAGACCCAGGCTCCTCCCCAATAACTCCCCTAACTGCAATCACTTCTTTTCTCTGCCACACATTTTCAGTGCCCGGTGTCTGTCAGTTTCTTATTTCATTGTGTCTTACATGGTTCTCTAATCATCCTGGAGAAGCCAGTGCACATGGATACTGTGTCTTCCACTGAGATCCCAGACTTCTGGGTATGGGAGCAATCTTTCTGCACCTGTGCTGCATCTCACTGAACACACTGTCAACCACTGGAGTGCAGCTTTACTGAAGGCGACGTTCATGGGGATGTTCAGATTGTTGTTCAGAGAACTCTTCAGGGAAAGGATAAGTGGATGGGAACTCAGTGAGAGGAAAGGAGGACTTCTTCGGAGCTCAGGAGAGATTATTTGCTAATTGAAAAAGATATTTCCTATTAAAGGTGAGATGGTATTTGTCTTTCAGTTCTTGGCTTATCTCACTTAGCATAATGCTCTCCAGTTCCATCCATGCTGTCCCAAAGGGTAGGAGCTCCTTCTTTCTTTCTGCTGCATAGAATTCCATTGTGTAAATGTACCATAGTTTCTTGCTCCGTTCATTTACTGATGGGCACCTATGATGCTTCCAGCACTTGGCTATTGTAAATTGTGCTGCTGTGAACATTGGGCTGCATAGGTTCTTTTGGATTGGTGTTTCAGGGTTCTTAGGATACTAATCAACAAGACAAACAAACAAGCAAAATATAACCAAAGGCACTGGAATTGAGAACAGGCTGACAGTGACCAGAGGGGAGAGGGGAGAGAATTTCAGGAGAAAAGGGTGGAGGGTTTGCAGAAACAAGTATAAAGGACACATGGATAACAACAAGTAGGGGTGTCGAAACGGAAGGGAGGTGGGGAGGGCTGGGGGTGCTGGAATGGGGGTAAAATGCAGAAAACTGTACTTGAACAATATTTAAAATAAAAATTAAAAAGAAAAAGATTTCCTTCCTAGTGGGGTGGATTCCAAAATTGAGGGCAACCCTATCATGCAGCTGTAATTTTCTACCCTATAAAAAGATGGGCCTCTGGTCCCTAGCCCCTTTTGTTTTCTTCCTGTGCTCCCCTCTCGGTTTTTCAAGACATCAGGTGTTTATTGAGTACCCTGTGTGATGAACACTGAGGACTCAAACCAAGGTTAACAGTAGGTGATCTTTGTCTGCAGGTGGCTGTCTTAGCTGCTCTGAGCTTTTAACTCTACACATTACTCCCAAACCTCTGTCCCTCTCCCAAACTCCTTCCTCAAATCCATTTTCCATGCGATGTGTTAGACAATTTTCCAGATTTCAAAGTACACTTAGACCTGCAGCCCCAATAGGAGCTGAGATAATGCTTCTCTTTCTGGGGCTTGGGGTAGGATGGGGGAGGGCAGGGGGAGGGTTGGCGTGTTGTCACATGACGTGCTGAAGCCATGGGAAGAAGTGGATGTAGGCATCCTAACTGGTGTTTGGATTTTGGGGAAAAGTTGAGAAACCCAGAGCATCAGAGACAACTTCCTACCAGTATGAAGCTGAGTTAAAATCAAGAGAAGCGAGCGGTCAGTTCAGAATGTTTATATTCAGGATGGGGCAAAAGTAGGTTTACAGTTGTGAGTATGCAAAACACATTTTTACTCTTGTATTATTATGATTAATTCTTGTATTATTCCCCATACAAATAACTGTAAACCTACTTTACCCCATCTTGTACAAGAACAAAACAAATGTTTTACAATGGAGGAAAAATCAGCAATCACAATCTAAAATAAACGAAAGCAGCAGTAATAGAGATAAGACAATGACAACAGGCCAGAAGGAGAAACAAGTGAGACACCATCCAAAGAGTTTACAGCTTGTGGGGGAGGACAGGCTCCCTCCAAGGATGCAACCCTCCTTCTGGGGCACTGACTGGCTTGTGCACCCTGTCTGCATGGACATGTTGGGAGCTGATAAATGTGCCTCACCAACACCTGAATCAAATTTGTTTTTCCTTTTTTACTTTTTGGGAGTATGTTCATTAAAGCTGGGGCAAGTGAAACAAGGAAGGACTTAGAATAGAAGAAGCAGCAGGAGAGAGCCTGGGTGGGGCTGCATTGGCTCACTGGCCAGTCAGACAAAAGGGGGCCTTGGAGATAGGCCCAGGGGGTTAGCCTGGGACAAGCTGCCACTGCCCACTGCTCCCCAGGATGTAAGTCTCATGGGGACTCCTAGAGTTTAGGAGAAGCTTCGCCCAAGAGGGAAGAAAGGTGTGGGCATGCTTCTGGGAGGCAGAACACCAATCCAATTGGTCCCTTTTGATAGCTCATCAGTTCCCTCATTCTGCACCAGCTCCTTTTTCTGCTTTTCCTGCCACCACTAGTTTTCAGGGTGGGGGTGGGAGGTTGGGGAACAAAGGGCAGGGAAGGGAGGTGTCTGTGGTTAGGCCAATTCTTCATGTTGCCAGGAGAGGGCAGCAGATCATTTCCTCTACCACACTGCCATAACCTCAGTGCTCTCTAGGTTCTGGTCACTTTTTTCAGTGGTCATGGAGGGGCACTATGTGCCAGGCTCTGTGCTGGGCACTGGGGAATGCCACACTGACTGAGCTATGAGCACTCGCTCCAGAGGAGCTCATGGTCTGTGAGAGTGAGGCAGCCATGGACACACAGAGTGCCAAACAGTGAGCTCTTCAGGGGACTGTGGAGGGGGAGGTAGGGGCATCCAATGAGCCTCATAGGAGGAGATGTTTGAACAGGATCTTCAAAAATGATTCTTTTTTTTTAGAGGGTACCTGGCCAGGTACAGTAACCCGGGCGAGGATGACACTACGTGGCACAGGGTGCTAGGGAGGGGGGCTTGAGGAGTTGGTGGATCATAAAGGCTGTCCTTGGCTGCCACTCAGAGGAGCTTGGACTAAAACATGAAGGAAATGGGAGGCCGTCATGGGTGTTTAATTATAAGAATAAGACAATCAGCTTTCCACTGTTAAGACATTCACTGTTCCAGCTGTGGGGAGGATGGCCAGAGGAGGGATGTAGGAAGATCAGGCCTGCAGGCTGCTGGCCAGCTAAGATTTGCCTGAAGTGAGTAGAGTGAGAGATGGTGGTGGTCTGAATAAAGGTGGTAGCAGTGGGATAGAGAGGAGGAGCTGGACGTGAGATTGAAAGGACAGATTTTGGTTTCTGATTAAATGAAGCAGAGTGAGGATGGAGGTCACCTAGGTTTCTGGCTTTAGTAGCTGGGGTGGATGCTGGTGTCAGCTGAGGAGATGGAGAACAGAGGGGCAGGGGGAGAAATCTGAAGAGTAAGATTATGAATCATTGACAAATATGGAGCATCCTGTCCTGTGCTCCATTTGATTCCCACCATACCCCCAGTCTAGAGCCTTCCTGCTTCTCACTGGTTCTGTGAGAGCAGCTTCCTCTGGGATTTTATAGTGTTTAGTCTGTTTTGGTTAGAATAGCTTATGAATGCTTTCCTTTAGTACATGTTTATTGATAGCCTATTGTGTGCAGGCACTGGGACAGGTGTCTGCATCCCCAAGGGCTTATTCTCAGTGCAGAAACATCAATCTCTTCCCTGCAAAATGCACCCTGATCAGGGACCAAACACTGGACCTAGGTATGTGCCTTGATGCCGAATAGAACCCACAAACTTTTGATGTATTGGAGGATGCTTCAACAAGCTGAGCCACCTGACCAGGGCTGTGCAGGTACTTTAAAGAAGTTATAAGAGAGCATTTCACTCCAGGAGTAATAATGGGGGGAGGGGCTCTCCATTCCACCTTAGGTTCTTTAGAATAGGAGCTGGTTGGTTAGTTACAGGTTGAACATTCTAGGCTTGGTTGCTAAGATGGGAATATTTCTCAACAGCTGGGGAGCATTCTCAGGAGACATTCTGTGTTGTCTGACTTCTTCCTCATAGTGCCATTTGCCCATCTGGTGTTGGTGAGAAAAATAGAAATAGGCTGAGGCCTGGAGCGGAGGTCAGTGTGAACATGGGAAAGGAGCTTGGATAGTGGCCATGTGAGGATTGGAAAGGGATGGATTCAAGGTGCATTTTGTAAATAGAATTCTGTGTCCTGGGAGGGCTGTGGGTGGTGTGGGAAAGGAGGACTTAAAGATGACTGAAAGCTCAAGCGCTGCCTGGACTCAGTGCTGTAGTCAGTTCAGTATGGGAGGTGTTGAACTTCAAGTACTGTGAGAAATGAGGAAGTCTGAAATACAGGGATGAGGGTTTGCAACTCTGACAAGACCTGAGGCATACAGGTTTTGTTACTCTAAACAATATTCACTGTTCATTCTGACTCTGTATTTTTCTAACAAAGTTTAAATTTCATCAGTTCCCTATATTCATTCTAAACAAGCTAAGCATCTCAACCCCTTGATTGCCCTGGAATCACAGCTTCTCATCTTTTCTGTTGCGTTGCTACTGTTTTACTTCCATCATGACTTTAAGTGTCCCTCAAATTAGGGGTGATTGTTACTGTATTTTAAGAGTTAAGACTTACTTAGATTTTCCAATTTCATTGTTAGGCTCCTACCCGAAAACAAATTACATACTCAGATAAGGATAATTACAGGGGGGTTAAGTAAATAAATAAATAAATAAATAAATAACTTATAACAACTCTTTCTAATGGGTGTATACGAGTAGAGGTTGAGAGAGTCACAAGAGGCAGCATAATGTGCCAGAGCTAGTATCCACAAGAGGTTTAGTACACTAGGCCTGAAGGGATTTAGGAAGGGAGCTGTCATGGAAAGCTGAAAGGAGAGATGTGCTCATGGGGTTATCCTGAGAGAAGCAGCGACCTCAGAGGTATACACCCACGCCAAGGATCCTCATGCCGGGAGAACAGGAGACTGTATACTCAGACTGCACCATCCTCCCTTACTACAGTGTCCTAGTAGGGCTGTCCATTGGCAAAACCCAATGCAAGCCAGGGAGCAAGGGAGCTTGTTTGTTGTAGGCCATCCTGGCCAGCCTCCAAGAACTGGACAGACATGGAGAAGGGTGTAGGGCCGATATGGAGAGCCAACAGAAGACATTCAGAATACCATGTGCTTTGCTAAATCTTTAGTACATAATTTCTTGCTTCCTAATCCTCCTTTCCAGGGTTATTTTATTCCTTGCTGAAGGAAGTATATTTGTGTTTCTCTCAATGAGGGCTTATAAGTAATACATTTCTTTCTATATCTGAAAATCTCTTCAGTTAGCTCTCACTCTTGAATGATATAGCTAAGTATAAATTTTGAGATTGATAGATATTTTGCCTCAAAACTTGGAAGCTATTTTTCCACGGTCTCACCTGCTATTACTGATGAGAAGTCTGCTGTTGCTCTGGTAGTCTGCTTTGAAGTTCATCTTCTTTCTCTGAACTTTTTACAGTCCTCTCACTTTCCTTGATATTTTATTTTATTGCAGTGGATATAGATATCAATTTGTTTTTCTCCTGTGAAAGACTTGATGTGCTTTTTCAATCTCAGGATTCATATCTTTCTTTAATTCCGACATTCTCAGCCCTTATCTCTGTTACCTCCTGCCCAGACTCTATTTTTTTTGAACTCCCATCAAGCATATATTGGAGTTTTTTAAGCTGTCCTCCAACTCTTTAAACACATATTTTCTCCATCTTTTTTTGCATCTATTCATGTCATTTACATGTATATTTGTACTTGTACACACTGACATTTATAGTGTTTCCACCTTGAGCAGTTGTAATAACCTTCAAGGCAGACCAAGGCCTGTGACACTGAGGTGGTAGTTTTTTTTTTTGAGTCCAGAATTGTTTTCATTTTTGTTCAATTATAGATGTCCCTATTTCCTCCTATATCTGTGATGTATTCTGAGTCATTTTAGTTTGTGTTCCAGTTCACTTATTCACTACTCAGGTAGGCTACTCTGAAATCTTTCTGCTGAATTGTTCACTCAGTTGTTTTTTCTTTTCTGCATCTATCTTACAAATATATAGCTACTTATACATTTAATGTAAAATCTTGTATTTGCCTTATCTGTCCTTAAAATTTTTGTTGTTAAATAAACACTGATAAAATTGGGTGAACCAAGTATGTAGACCTCAGTGATTTCTCACTGAGCAGATGTCTGTGTCACCAGCATCGAGGTATAAAGTGACATCACCAACACCCTAGAACTCCCTCTTGTGATCCTCTCTGGTCACTACTCCCTCCCAGTCTAAGTCATGAAACCTTTATAAAAATCACTCCCTTGCTTTTCTCTAAAGTTTTACTACCTAAGTTGGCATTCCTAAGCACAGTAGTTTATATTTGACTGTTTTCAGCTTTTTATAGACACGGTAATGAAGTAACTATTATTTGGTATCTGGCTTTTTGCACTCATTGTGCATCTGTCGGATTTGTACATATTGTTGCACAAGATTGTAGTTTGTTCATTTTCACTGCTGTATAGTATTCATATGATGAGTGATATATACATACATAAAAATGTATTTATCTATTATGAAGATGTTGGAAATTTGAGCTGCGCTTTGTGGCTATTATGAATAATGGCACTCTGAACAGTGTCTGTTGCTGTAAGCAAGCATGCATTTCTGCTGGGTGTGTACCTAGGAAAGGATCATAAAGTAAATAATGCCAAATTGTTTTCCACAGTGGCTATGTTATTTTACATCCCCACTGGTAGGTAGTATGAGAAAGTTTCCCTGTCCCATATCTTTGAAACACATGTCATTGCAATCCTTTTAAATGAAGGCATTCTGGTGGGTGTGTAGTGATGTATTTTTGCTGCTTTAATTTTCATTTTCCTAATTTCTGGTGAGGTTGAGTCAAACTTTTTAATGTGTTTATGGACCATTTGGATATTCTCCTTTGTGAGTTCTTCACAAGTCTCTTGCCTGTTTTTCTATTTGTGTTTTTCTTGGATTTGCAGGAAGTTGTTATATATTTTGGATACGAACCCTTTGTGGATTTTATGGGTGAAATCAATCTTCTTCCATGCTGTAGTTTGCCATTTTTACTCACCTATTAGTGACTTCTTCATGACTTGAAGATTTCTATTGCTCTCCCAACTTTTTATTTGAAAAAGTACCAAACCTGTAGAAAAGTTGAAAGAACAATACAATGAGCACCTACTATTTTTCAACTTGTATTCACCAAATTTGCTGAAATATTTTCCCATATTTGTGCTCTGTCTCTTTTTCTCAATTTCTCTGTCTCTCTCCATCTCTCTCTTCATACATACTAACAGATCTGAATCATCTCAGAGTAAGTTCAGCTTTATATTATGGTAGTATAAATATTCTAGCATGTATCCCCTTTGAAAGAAGTAAATGCAACCCTGGTGATCAGGATGCTCACAGAATTGGTTGATTTTGCTCACAAATTAGATGAAAAAATGAAGGCTACAATAAGTGAAATGAATAAAAATGCATGGGGAATCAACAGAGATGGGAGGAAAACTGGGAGTCAAATCAATGGAGTGGACCAGAACGAAGAAAGAAACAACCAAACAAAAAACAAGGAAGAAACAAGAATTCAAAAAAATGAGGAGAGGCTTAGGAACCTCCAGGACATCTTTAAATATCCCAACATCCAAATTATAGGGGTACCAGAAGGGGAAGAAGAAGAGCAACCAGTGGAAAACTTATTTGAACAAAGAATAAAGGAGAACTTCCCCAATCTGGCAATGGAAATAGACTTCCAGGAAGTCCAGGATGCTCAGAGAGTCCCAAAGAAGTTGGACCTGAGGAGGAACACACCAAGGCACATTATAATTACATTACCCAAGATTAAAATGAAGGAAAGAATTGTAGAAGCAGCAAGGGATAAGGGCACAGTCACCTACAAAGGAGTTCCCATCAGACTGTCAGCGGATTTCTCAAAAGAGACCTTACAGGCAAGAAGGGGCTGGAAAGAGGTATTCCAAGTCATGAAAATCAAAGACCTACATCCAAGATTGCTCTATCCAGCAAAGCTGTCATTTAGAATGGAAGGGAAGATAAAGTGCTTCTCAGATAAGATCAAGTTAAAGGAGTTCATCATCACCAAGCCCTTATTATATGAAATGTTAAAGGGACTTATCTAAGAAAAAGAAGATAAAATAATATGAACTGTAAAAAGACAGCAAACTCACAGGTATTAACAACCAGACCTAAAACAAAAGCAAACTAAGCACACCACTACAACAGGAGCAGAAACACAGAAATGGAGATCACATGGAGGGTTAGCAGTAGGGGAGAAGGAAGAGGAGAGAGGGGGACAAGGTACATAGAACAAGTAGCACAGATGGTGGGTAGAAAATAACTGGGGGAGGGCAAGAATAGTGTGGGAAATGTAGAAGCTAAAGAACGTATGACACATGGGC